>JAQFZH010000198.1:0-42793 GCA_034695485.1 Entomobrya nivalis
AAATAATAATAACGCATTTGAAAAAGTAGATATGATTCAAGTTTCAAATTAGCTACTAAACATTTAGATGTTAAAAAGGCTAGGTATATAAACAAGGCCTACAGAATTCATGACTTTAGTGGCCACACGCTGAACAAAGAGACCAATGTTTCGACTATAAAGTTTAAATATAACAAAGCTCTTATTTCACAGTAAAATATTAAATCAAGGCTTTGGACCTATAGAATAAATTCATTCTAATTTGAAATAAATAATATGCTGAGTTTTTGCAGTAGCATGAAAAGCATGCTTTATTGCATTATACATTATACATATTATATTATCGTCTATACCAGACAAAAACCTATTGCTATTGTATCTATGCAAAGTCAGTATTTACTTAAGTGTGTTTTTGTCGTAAAAAAATATTTATAAAAAAAATCTCAATTTTAATGCGATGATTAGCTGCAGCGTAACAATGAGAATACAAACAAGAAAGAGACATTATCATACAAAATATTACCATCTTTTTAAAGAGAAAAAAAAATATTTAAAGAATCAAACTCAGACCAGACCAGGACCATAAAAATAATCATAATATTAAAAAATTAATTTAAAAAACAAATATATTGTTGTGATGTTGGTGA
This sequence comes from Entomobrya nivalis, assembly GCA_034695485.1. NCBI lineage: Eukaryota > Metazoa > Arthropoda > Collembola > Entomobryomorpha > Entomobryidae > Entomobrya > Entomobrya nivalis. Next base: position 627 of record JAQFZH010000198.1, read on the forward strand.
GTTTAGGTTACGCTAAGTTAGAAGAGATGATGATTGTGATCATATTATCACCATTTAAATTATTTCCTTGAAGAAAGTTTTGAAGAAGAAAGAAATATAAATAGGCATTGCATTAGATTATACAGCATACAGCTCTACAATAATATTGTAGACTGTAGACACATAAACTATGTACAGGTAGATGTTGCGTTGCACAGGAAATATATTGATTTCCAATTTAATTAAATGCTAAAAAATATTCAAGTTTATTATGTGTGTTAAGTATTTCGAACGTACCTACATATAAATCTTATTCGCTATGCATAACAAACAGTAAATGTTGTACAACGGATTATTCATGATTGTTACACGTGACCATAACTGATAATAATGATAAATAGATTGTTTAAGTGTTGACATATTTCAACACGCCGAATGCTACTTTTTAAACGTATTTGAAGTGTAAGCAAAAGCAAGCACTTGTGAGATAAAAAAAATTGTTGACTATCAAATGACAAATATTATAAAAAGTTACTATGTAATGTAGTAAGGAAATCATATTAGTACTAACAAAGATAATAATGTGTACTGATCATAGTTATGATAAATGCATTATTTGTTGGATGTTGTGTGGGACCAGTTCTTGTATACCAAAAAAAGCTAAAGAAAAAAAACCGAACCGAAAAAAAATAATTGCTTATTTTGTAAAATCACTTGTAGTTCTTTTTTTAATTATCAATTCACATGCTATAATATAAGGTGCACAGTGTGTATTTTCCTTTGGATTTTGTCCTCTTCAATTAATATTCTTGTAAAAATCAACTATATGAGAGCAGTAGAAATAATGCGTGCTGGTGAGCCGTTGTAAAATGATGCAATGTATTTGAAAGGTCCAGAGAAATTTTTGGCTTATTCTCGTAGTAACTAACAATGCTTTTAAGTATTTATATACCTACAAAATGATAATAATATCATCGTATGTATTTGCATTTGTATAACAAGTGAAAGTATGAAAAAACATAGTAAAGAGAAAGGTAATAAATATTTTAGTTGGGTAAAAAAACAACATTGAATATTAAAAAAGTTAGTAATAGCCCAAAATACATTTTTGTTGGTATTGTTGTTACATTTCAACAATGGAATAATTATTGAATTCAAGAATGGTAAAATTATTGAAGAAATCTGAACCGAAGTACAATTTTTTGAATTGTTATTTATTGTTGACATTAAAAAAAAAAGTTGTGTGTAGTAAGAATATTAGATGTAGTAAAAAAAACAAGTAGTAATGGGTAGACTATGAAATCATAAAATAATTATGAATGAATTATTATTGCATGTATCATTCAAAGTTAATATTAATGCTAAAACCAAAAAAAAAATCAAATAAGAATTAATAAAACTTGTGTAAAACTTAGTAAAAAAAGAGGTCGTCAATATAGCCATTATAATCATGGGAGCTCTAGTAAATAATCTTAGTCGACCAGAAAATAATATCAAATTAAAAATAAAATATCGCGATGCGACATATAATACATTTTTTGAAGCAGCAGAGCATAAAAAATTGACATTGTTTTGTAAAATGAGATCAAAAGTGATGACATCAGAATTTTCCGTGAGTATAGTCAGTTGACAGTTGAGTGAGTGTATTATTTTCAGCGACATAACAGGCAAACTACGAGAAAGCTGTTCAAAAAAATGCGAGTTATTGTCTTTAAAAGAGAAAATTTCTTGTTGTTCTAAAAATTTGTTTCAATTACAGGTACATAAATAGATGCGTAAATATACAAATAGCTATTGATGAAAAAGAATGAGTTGAAAACTGTAAATTATAGTAATAAATTTAAATATATTAATTATGTGTGTTCTACAGATAAATACTCGTTAAAATCCAAAAAAAATATTATGTATAAAATAAGTTGTCTATAATGTATATCATGTACATTTTGTAATCAGCAATGTCGTTTGATGTGACCACATCCTATATAATCTCTCGTTCGCTAACGTTATAAATTATGATTATAATTAGTTGATTGTCAAGATGTTATTCTTATGCATTATACATATATATATTCCTCTTGGTATTAATAAGATGTGTGACCGTCTGAATTATTAGTATGATATTTAATCAATGAAGTACTTGTATTGCTAATGTAAAGCCTGTAAAAGAAGCTGTGTGGAAAAGAGTTGGTTTCTGGCTGCACAACTCTTTTGCACAGACAGCGACACAAATCCAGTTTACAGTTCGTTAATTCGCGATTTCCGAAACATTTTTGATCCAAATGCGATATGGAAATTAGATTCTTTTTTTTTGCATGGCAGTGTATTCTTTTTTTCTAGTGATTGGCAATGCTTTTTCGAAGATGAGTTAACGTAATAATTTATTTTAAATGAAAAACTACAGAGAAATCCGATTCCATTTTTTCGTTCTGGCATTACTATTAGTATGTTAGTCCAGCTACTGTTGGAACTAGTCATCTGATTATTGTCAGTATAATTATTGGTTTTACAATTATGTTGTTTTTCGATATGTACATTTAATTGCTATTCATTTTTTTATATATATGATGTATGAAAATAAATGTTACCTGCTTAATATTTAAAAAAACACACGTTCAAAACCGTTTTTTATTCATGTCATATAATGAGTGCAATATGCTTCGTCCATAGTTTATGATGCCAAATGGTTCATAAATAAAATCATTAGTCGGCTTTTCTCTCGTTGCTCATGTTCTATTAATCTATTATTCATTTATTTTATCTTTTCTGATTCATCTTAGAAAATACAAGGTTATTATTAATAAAATTATCTGATTTTTTTTCGTACACCATCACGATGACGGACGAAATATAATAACAACATACACGGCAATAACAACGACAATGTACAACAGGTTAACTTTTACAGGATGAAATTAATTATATTTTTGTTACAACAAAATTATTGCTGTGCTGTGTAATATTTACTACATTACTAATGCTGTATAATTATTATTCTAGCACAGAACTGACTACTCGTGGAGAACACGAACGGCAGGGCACAATGAATGACAAAATGGAATATTGCCGGTAACAGCAACAATAATTGTACATAAAGATGAAGGTGAGGTGACTGGCAATAATAATGGCACAGACTTACGGATTACTATACGAAGTACCAGACTATACAGACATTCTATAATTCAGTTAGACTAAAACCGGTTGAGAACATTTTATTATCAAATTTTTGGCAATACTGAAAAACAGGAAATATAAAAATGGGGATGATAATACTCATAAAATAACAACTATGTAATAATAATACAATTATCTGGATTTTTTTGGTAAAAGCAATTTAAAATTTGCAAATTACTATATTTCTTCAGGAATTATACGGAATTCTAACTAAAAAGGAATGTGGAAGTATATTTTTTTTGAGCACAACTGCACTTTCTATGTAGGTTTTCTGGGAATGTAAAAACTGGATCCAAAGCAACAGCGAGTAAACTTTGACTAGAGCGGTGAACATGGTAAATTAAATTAAACTTCAGGAACTTTTTTGCAAATTGATAGTACTGAAAAAAGAAATATAATCAATAATCTTGGACTCATATTGTATATTCTTAAATACATCTATTGATGTTTCTACTATGAACCGACTAGTTAAAAGGACAATTCTTTTTTTTGCGATCTCTTTTTAGGTGGCAAGAGATAATGTTTGAATTTGCCAATTACAGTTTTATACACTCCCTGAGTTATTATAGTAGTGAAATTATTTTGTTATAAATATTGAAACTTGATAGAATATTTTTTTCAATTTTTTGAACGAACTTCCAAGACGTTTTCAGTTTTTTCATTATTTTTGTCAAGTGTGGTGTGATTGTCTGTAACAAGTTACGAGAGGAAAATTGACGAGTTCAGAACTCATCTAAAGTACGTTTTACTTTGATTACATACTTGAATAAAATTACAGTATTTTTATTTGATTTTTTTGATATTGTGTTTAGGTATGTATTGTGGTGAAAGCCTAAAGGTGAATGTAATTAACGTATTACTCTAGTTTTTAAAAGGTAGGTCTTAAATTTTAGTAGAAGAAAAGATAATTAAGTTGATTACTGATTTTTACCCTGTGGAGAAGATTAATTTGTCCAACAACAGATAATACATGATCGGTAGGAGAACCGACTGATTGTGACTGAATGCGTGAGGAATAATTGTGATTGGGAAGTTGTACCTAAAGCTTATTTTTAGAACAATAATAATACAGTGATAATCATTAATTAAGTGACATAACTTTTTTGGCTTAATACTTTCACTTTAAAATACAGCTATATTGTGAACGGAAGAAATACAATGAAAATTACTCTGAAATCACAAGAATAGTGAATAGTAGAACTAACAGTTGTAATACTAATGCAAATACATAATAAGGTTAACAAATACATATCGTTATCATAACAATTGAGACCAAGATTAAAATATGAAATCTTGATAAAAATAACCTTAGTAACATTATTGATGAACTAAAATAATGGCTAATATGACAACCAATAAAAGCACCTAACAATAATCTGTAAATAAAATATGACTAAAAATTAGTTCATTAAACCTATGTTTCATACTACTAATACTTGAAGTTGGAAATACTTAATAAAACACTAAGGAAAAAATACGTTACAGCACCCAAGTGTAAATTAGCACATAAAATGGAGTAAAAATACTTAGATTTACCAAAACAGCCACTGCGTAACTACTATGGCTCTACAATTAGTTATGTTAATAATCCGCAAAATAAGTAAGTGGACAATTGGTTCTATGACTAAACTAAGTAATGATTATTAAAGTTGACTTGATTATCCGCTTTCCAACAACATTTGGTTCGTTCATTTGATTCTGGGGCTGACTTGACGATGGTAGGGTAGCGAAGAAGAAGTACTGCTGGTGCTAAAGGAGGAGGAGCTAAGTATGCTTGTCAAATTGAATAACTCTACAAAAAATGGGAAAAGCCAAAAGAAACAAATTAAAAGGTAGTAGAAATTATTTTTAGAACCAATTAATTAATTATAGTTATAATTAAGATGAGAAGTACAGATTAGTAAAAGCAAACTGTTTTTTTTTTCAACTTATATCATATCTAACGTAGCATTGTTTAAGGTACATACGTACATGCTACCTAATTACTACGTTAGTATACTTTAGTGACATGATCGCTTACGCTACTGCTCATAAAAATGTTGCTGATGATGGTAGCATATAGCAGAATGTTTCAAAAGAAAAAATGAAACCTGTACTTTTTTCTATTAATTTTTCGAAATGTGGTTAATTTTTTAAATTATGTTTTAGTTCAGATCAGAATAATTGAAAACTCGACGGACCTATTGTAACAATACGATCATAGAAATCCCAGTACGCAGTCATATGAAATCCCATATTTGTCAGGACCACGAGATACTCCAGAAATGCAAAAATCGTATACACTGTAATTCAAATACAGGTAATTGAACATTAATGAGAGGCACTTTAATGAGTAGTTAATGAATCAGAGAATATAGAATAAGACTCACTTCCAGGTTCACAGTAAGCATTGTGACGAATGAAGGCATAGCCTGCAAGCGCAAAACTGGATAGATTTACGCACACGAGTCTCCACTTGACTTTCAGACTTTTTGTTTCCAATGACGTTGCAGGAATATTTCGACTTCGGTACAGTAATGCGCACATGATCAACATGTAAAGCTCAGACGAGACCATAAACATAATGAAGCATTTCTCATGAATACCTGAAAGCAACGATAAAAGTTGACATCATAATTTTATTTTAATAATGAGCTTGCATAATTACAAAATCTTTGCTTTAATTATACATACGGTAATTCTCTCTAGATGACACATATGTCAAGCCAATCAGTCCTAAATTTTCAAGTATGTTAAGGATACAAGCAAGGATAGCCCAAGCAATATGACGGGTCATTATTATCGATGTCAGGTAGCGGTAGTACATGGCAGCCACCATAAATCGTGGCAGCGCATGAAGAGCAATGCAAATTCTCCAAATCTTCTGCGACAATGGAAAACCGCCCATGGCTGCAGACAACGACGGAAGATAATTTTTCACCTGCAATATAAATATACGTTACAAATATAAAATCCCACAAAATTAAAATATGAACTCTTTAAAAATTCTACAGTTCGACTTACCCCACAGTGTGTATAGGTAGCAGCATCCAAATCCGAATACATTGCCCAGAAAACGCAAAAAACAAATCCACCGAGGGGTAATGACACTGTCAACCGTGCTAGGTTTCTAAACGGGATCCTCCAAACATTCCAGGTGGAACGTGGCTGCTGGATACTACTCTTATCGGTCCCCCCACCATCCGCACCTCCACCAAGTCGTGAATAACCAAACTCGCTCATTCTAATATTTTTGAGCAACCTGATTATCAACTCAACTATTTATAATTCTCGATTTCTCACTAACATAATTATTCTTATTATCATCACCGCACACATGTTACATGGAAGTACCTAATTAAAAGTAACGAATCTCCTTCGAATTTATATTTTGGCAACACACAGTTCACAAGTGATCAACTAATATGTAAGACTATTTTAACCAACTAATGATACTTAATACATTGACAATAATACCTTGATTAAAACAACAGTTAATAATAAACACCACCACCACTGTACTTCCTTATACTAGACCCCCCTCCGAAGAACAGTAAAGCTAATTGCCTTCCTAATTAACTCGTCTAGCACCAACTGCTGCTACTCCTCCATTTCCATTGTTGCTATTGTTAGCATGAAGAAGGTGAAAATTAGGGGTTAAGATTTTGTTATTATTATTCTCATCAATTAAAGTGGCACGCGGCACAATTCTGTTTCTAATAATATTATTATAACCAATATTACCACTAGTGTTACCAGTATTACCACTATTATTACCAGTTGTTGGAGGTACAACCTGGATTCTAGTATTGGCGTAATTTGGTTGCTGCGTGTGCAGTTCTAAAATTCTGCTAAATTCTTTGAAAATTGGAGGAACGTCAAAATTTGAAATCAACATTATGATAGCACTAATTAAAGTCTAATAATAACAAAAAAAAATACTAACAGCCTGTTGTAAGGTATACCCCTAACATAACAGCAACTAGACAACAAGACCTTATAAAATACCAATATTGTACGGCTTCATCATCACAACTTTTGCCAAAAAAAAACGAATTATGTGTACTAAGAAACGAGTAGTGTAAATCAAAGTATTGACAATGAGATATAATTAGAACTGGAAAACAGGTGGTAGTAGATGAACAGACAGACAGACAAACAGATGATAATTTTTTCAAACAAACAATCAAGTCAACAATGGAATACGTGAGAAGAAGGAAAGGAGACAATTTCACATGGTATTTTTTTATAGAAAGAAATGATGAGCAAGTTAAGTGGATTCGGCCGTTCGTTCTTGCTGCTGTCTTGTTGAATGCTGTTGAAAATCAATCTTTCTGGTTGGTGTAGGCAGGGAGTCTTCTTCCTTTCAGCCGACTCTTCTGGTCGTCGTCGTCCCAAAACAATTGCACATGAACAGCTAAACGCGCCTTTTGCGGCAAATACAAAATGTAGTCAACTGTTGACCTCTACAATATTGTTGTATTATTCAGATCCTCTGATCAGCGTTCCTTCTCTTTGGATCCCGTTCCGCCGCTGCTGATGCTGCTGGGCTGCGTGTATTGACTATTGACGTACGTACGTGTCGACGACGAAGCTCTGGTGAGGTGACTGGGCTTCACTTCACTTGAAAATAAATAATAAAAAAATAATAAATATTAAATATTCCAAAGAAATAAAAAATATTTGACTACTTATTTCCTTAGCATCATCATCATAATCATTATCTCCGTCCTTAATAAATGTACCAAGGATTAAATTAAATTAAATTAAATGAGTTTATACAGTTAAAAATTTGGCAATTATGAGTTGTCTTTTTTACCTGAGAAGCAGATTAAGTAATTAGTGGCGACACCGTCAATCAAGGTTATGTGCTGATGGGTTGAAAACTGCTGAGAAAATTAAACTTCTATAATGTCGAGATTTTTAATGTTAAGGTTACATGAAAGTTGACAATTAAATTTTTAAATAGTGTTAAAATGATAATTAATGTTCCATATTTGAAACCCTGATGTGTAAAAAGTGACTTGTACAATAGTCAGGCGGGGCTTTGAATACTGTGCAATAATAGGATAGTTTTTGTTTAAGTTATGTAAAATTAAGTTAATTAAATACTTCACTTTAATGGACAATACTTGACTGAGTTTTTAAATCGCACATTGACACTGAAAATACTAATTAGTTAATTAATCCATGTCGAAAACAAGTTGACGAGATTTTCTCTTTGGGTTGAAGTTGTTGAAGAAACAAAAAAGAAAATAGAGAGTGAGGAGTGAAGTGAAACATTTCAGTTCAACTGAACTGTCGACCTGAGTAACTGATCAGCTGTTCTAGCCCGCCGCACACGCCACAAGCGCAACAAAGTAAAGTAAGCTGTAATGGAAGAAGAGCAAGACCAGCAGCCAGAATGGGCTGTAGGTCCAGAAGATGAGTACGACGCCTTGAATGACGAGACTTTCGGAGATGTTGGTGAAGGTGAGCAAAACATGCAAACAGGATAAAAATTAAAACAAGCCTTTGTTGCTGTGTAGGCATCAGTAGGCATAGGCACTCATGCATGGCATAGTTAACATTAACCATTTTTCTCAATGGTAATTTCGCAGAGTACACGTGGGGGGATGAGTCGCAAAATGTTTTGCCAGATGTTTCGCAAGCCAACAAACCTGCTGATTTAAGTCAACAAGCAAATTGCTCAAACTCAAGCAATGTAAGTAAACACTATACGAGCGGCTTCTAGTCTTCGGCTAGATAATATTTCTAGTATAGATTTTATTGTAGACTATCATGTTGTTTAGTTTGTTTTATTGTTTTTGGCTGCTAATAAAGTTAATTAAATTTCAGGGTTGGAATAGAAATGTAGTACAGCAAGTTGCCACCCCTCCCCCACCAGTAGCCCAAGTTGTAAATAGCAATGAGGCACGATCAAAGGACCCTGACTATTATGACTACGAAAATGACAACGCATTGGAGGAGAGTATATCCCGACTAGTGCTGGACGATATGGAGGATACGGAAGATGAGGAGGAGGCGAGGAAAATTAAGCTGAGTCGGTTGGGTGCTACCTCAAATTTTAACACATATTTTATGCCCCCTCAAGTAAGTTTCCGTTGTTATTCGTTTGAGATAAAAACAGTTTAAGGTCTTTGATATTTCAGTTTTAATGATGGAACTAAACGGTGTGTACACTTGAACTTGAAATAGGTCGCCACAAAGCATTTACACTGGCTTATGGACAAAGAGCTTCCGGGCGGTAGCTCACTTCTAGGTTCTTCCGTATGGTCAATGCATCCGACAACTACCCCAGCGGATATTGATGTCCCTATTCAACACCACCACCAACAACAAGTACAACAGGCTAACATCACGCCAAATAGGATGATGGCACCCCATCAAGCCGTACCCAAACAAGAGTCGCACCTTCGCACTAATCACCTTTCCAATGAAATTGGTACAATAATAAAATAACTGTATTTCATTGCTCATTATTAGCACAACGAAATATTTTTTACTCCTTAACGTTGATATGCTTATTGCTGTTTGTTTCAGACATGCTGGATAGCGAAAATAACGTTAGCAAGTTTTTTAGTGGCGTGCCCTCCAGTACACCTTTAAACTCAGCTTCAAAGAAAAAACCTGTAAGCTTTGGAATCGAAATTTCGGGCTCTCAATTTGCGCAGTTTTACAGGGAGTAAGAAAATATGCTTATTTGATTTCAGGTATTCAAGACGGTGGAAGAAATTGAAAGAGAGCTTTTGGAGGAAGATGTAGTTAGTGCCCCATCACCTAAAACCCCAGCAAGTGTCGTAGTCCGGGAATCGGAAGTATTGAACCACTCCGCTAACTCCTCAGTCCCCCCAAAGCCTAAAATCCTGATGGCAGAGGATTTGGAAAGGGAGCTTATTCAAGACTCTCCCATGCCAACTCCAAAAATGGGAGAGATAATGGAAAGTGAGATGGGGGTTGCAGGCAGGTCCCCTTTACAAGTTTTGTCCCAACAACAGTTGAGCAATCAGCAGTCACAAGATCACCCTGCTTCCATGGCCCAACAACAACAACAGCAGCAAGAAAATCAAACCCCCCAAAAACAGCCTTTACCTCCGTTCGGCCATCCTTCCAATGTAAACTTTGGGGGTGCAGGCACTCAGGTTTTGAATGCAAACGCAGCATTAAATAATTTTCTAATGATGGAGCAACAGAAGCAGCTAATTCTAGCGAGACAAGGCCTAATACCTGGTCCAGGACTTACTCCTCAAGTTCTTCACCATCCTGGTTTAATTCCTCCACACCAGCTTCCCCCACAAATTGCTCAAAATCTGCAGCATTCTCTTCATCAACATCAGCAACATATTCGTATGCTGCATTTGCATCCACATTTGAGGGCTAGATTACCACTGATGTCAATGCCTATTCCTCCTGGGATCCCTCCCCATTTGAGGCAGCAACAGCCACCTGGCTTACATCCACAAATGGGATTTGCTGGCACTCAGCATCAACAAGGATTTAGGAATAAGCAAATGATGAAGACTGATGACCCATATCGTGGTTTGATGAATGAAAAGGATAAACAAAGGCTTAGAAATATTCAAATTATTCAGCTTCAAAATGATCATCCCTTCACAACCGACTATTTTAATCTGGTTAGCATTTCTCTCCGATGAAATTCTTTATTTTCACTTTGTCTGAATTCAAAAAATCTCTTATTATTCGCTTGACACAGATGCACAAAGCTAAACAAGCAGCACCTGCAGGGCTACAACTTCTGGTGAAATTATACCCAAAACGAGACGATGAAAAGTCTCAAAGGAGCCAATATGAACCGGCGCGTTTTGATAATTGTTTAGGGAAATTACAGGTGAGACGTTTGTATTTGTGATAAAAAAACATTTGTTATTCTGAGTTAGTATTTAAGTATTTGAAGTAAAATGTTTTATTTTGCTATTAAGGCGGTGAGCGCATTGGCCCCGAAACGTGTGATAGACACGTTTATCCGTGTCACCGAAAGTCGCAATGCCTCCCGAGGAGGAGCTTATCGATACCTTCTTTTGGAGATTGAGAAGGTACCATATCATTATATTTACTTATTTATTAACCAAATTAATCTATATTGAGAAAAGAACAAAAGTTATGAAAACAATATTAATATTGTGACCATACTGTTCTAGCTTTACGAATGTCTTCTGGTTATGGAGGAGTCTGATATTCGCACGAGCATTCTGTGTAATGCAGATGATAAAGATATGCAACGACGAACCCAACAAGCGGGAAAGGTGGCGAAAGTTTTGTCGAGCACTGAGAAGCTATTAAGCATTCTTGGAGTTCCCAAGGGAAAAGTAAGCTTTATTTCCCCTATCTAACTTCTGTTTAAAAAAATATAATAACCACCATGCATAACTATATTAAAATATTTGTATTTTTTATGCCAGATGCTCGTTTTCCGAACTCTACCTCTTATCGATCCTGCAGTACGATATAAAGTTTTAGGCCACCTTTTGGACATTTTTCCAATGTGGGGAGATCAGGACAAGGCCTTTCCGTACCTGAGACATTGCATCCTACACGCAGAAATTCGGGATTTGCTGACTGTTATAGGATCAGTGACTGATAACCAAATGTTTGAATCCGTAGTAGTTTCAAAGGTAATGCATAATGCTTTCAATTTATATTTGGTTGACAAACGTTTTGAAAATTGACTACCATTTACATTCCTTTCTTTTTTTGTATTTCAGTTAGGACTAACAGTCCTTATGTGTATATTTCACCAAGCGGAGCATCTGCTCACCAGATGCGACCAGATGTTGGTGGAAGATTTGGAGTCACATTGGACGAGGAAGTCGATGTTTTGCATTTCTTCAATTCTAGTAAAGAATGAACATCTTCCAAACCCTATCGAGTTTTATCCTAATCTTCTCCATCACATTCGAAGGTAGGTTGCAACATTTTACGCTAGCTTTGCTCTGCACAAATACATTGGTTAATATGTCCCCTTGACTAAATTGTTTTACATTATTATTCAGGTTTGCGTTTCATGGTACTGATGTCCAGGTGTTGGAAAGCATTTTTCAACGCTGGGCCAACGCTGGGGTTTCAGCTAGACCTTAATAATTTTTGCTTAAACAAAATACTAATGAATTTTTGAACGAAATTTACACAAATACGTTTTCAAACAATTCAGTGTACAACGCCCACATTTTCTCCCTCTCCAAAGCTAATTTTCAACAACAACGATTAATAAAATAATTCTCCCTCCAAAAACTAGAATAAAATTAAATGACTAACTTGCGACCACGACACTTTATATGTATAATAAAGATAATATCAAATATTTGAAAAGAAACAAGTGTCGTGAAAAATAAATGATCGTTCATCCCATGAGTTAAAATAAATTCATGACAGTAAATAAGACAGGAACAGATGTTGAAGTGAAGGAATCTCTGTAAAATGAGTTTAAAAGGACTGTTTTGATTTTTGGGGAAAAAAGTTTGATATACTCATCGTCGTCAGTAGCATAATATTTTTGAGATCACTGTAATAATAATTTAATTTTTGAAAATAATTTATTCTTAAAAATCAAATGCTAATTGTCCTCCTTCGTGTTGTATTTTTGCATAATAAAATATTGACTATGTTATGCAAACAAATATCATTATAAAAATTATAAGAAGTTGCAAATTTTGCAAAATTATGGTGATTATGAATAAACATAATTTGTATTTTAGTTAAGTGAATTATTATGATGATATGTTTAAGTTAAAACATAAAAAAGAACTATTATTCTTATGATAATTAATGAATGTGTACGCTCAACGAAGTTTACTCTTTTTTCCCGTTTTTGTTTGTTTGCCAAGTAAGCCCATTAGAAAAAATAAGGAAAAACAACAAACGGTCTGGAAATTTTTTTACAGTGTGATAAAAAAATATACATAAATAAATAACGACGTACCATACATACATATACGATACAAATTCAATGGCAATTTTAATTACATTGGTTATATTTTTCTGAATATAATCATGCATCAATCAACAATTCATTTATTAATGATAATTATCACTGCATAATCATAATTTTTTTTAAATTTTTTTTTCCTTAACAATTTACAGAGCTAAGTAAAATTTCTTTTCCCTTTTCAAAACAGCAGCAACAGCGGAAGATAAACGTTTTGTGGCATTTTTAAGTTTAAAAAACATTTCAGTTTTCAAAAATTCAGGGAAAATCATTTACCTTTTATTGAATCATCACCCGAAGTACTCTGTACAACTTTTTATATCAAGACTAATAATGCATTTGTATTGTTAATTAATATTTTTTATTTCTTTTTGTATTCAAGTCAAGTGTTCGGTGGAATAATAGCTGTAGTCAGTCGAGTGATTTTTTAATCGAGTGGAGACGCCAGTTTACACCTTATCTATTGCAAAAGATCCTGCTTCATGACAAAAAAATAGGAGCAAAATCCCGAAACAGAAAATTCTGTCATTATTCCACAAAAGTTATGATTCAAATGCACAAAGTTTAACTTTGAAAATTATCAAGTTACCTCGTCGGACAAATCATCCATCAGTAGATTTACAGGCGTATCGTCAACGACAGCATCAGAACTGCTACTGAGACGATGACGGTTGTTAATAGACGGATTTTTATTTCTTGCAGTTCCACCATTGTCATTGTTGTGATTCTCTTCATGCTGGTCGTTTGATATGGTTACTAGGGAGTCGTACTCTAAGCATAATGTTGCCGGGCGGACCTGCTCCAAAAATAAAATAAATTGCTTAGAGACAAAACTATACTATTTGATGATCATTATTTTCTTCAGTTTTTTTCATAATTACTTGGTCATCATCATCATCATCCACACCACAAGAGGGCACAACAGGAACTCCGTGCCCCCCTGACTGATTGACTAAAGCTTTATGCGTTAGATCCCCCTGGAAACTAATGTTATCCACCTCCACGTCATTTTGACTGAGACGAGAGTACATGTACACCGAATGAGTAGAGTTATTTCCAGCTCCAGCCCCTCCTCCTCCACTCAAATAACTGCTTCTCCTTCTACTCCTATGCTTTTTCCAGAAGAAGTAGCTGGCCACCAAAGTAATCAAGATAATGGTCAGGGTGATCAACACAACGAGTGTGTCTCTTGTAGTTGGAACTGGCTGACCTCCTGCACCTCCTCCCGCACCAACACCAGTGCTCATCATACTAACCGCTGTTGTACTATTTTTATTATTACTTTCAACTTCACTGCCACTGTTTTGTGAAGACGTTGCTGCAGCTGTTACAGACGATGATACAGGCAAATTTAAATTTATTTTTATGGGACCTCCTCCAGTCACCTCTTGCGCTCTATTGCTCCCCACAGAAAAAAACGGAAAAGCAGCAGCCGTTCTTTTATTTCGCCGTCCCCCTAAAAATACCTTATTAACCAGTTCTGCTGTATGCCAATCTTTCCACCTCGGTCCTAATTCTAATTGGTGTTCATTAATCATCTTTTGTTTTGTCTGTTTATCCAACTCACTTTTTTCCAAATAAAATTTTCCCCTTGAAAAAATCTATCAACATCTTCCTCTTTTCTTTTATCTTAATAAATAACTTTTGCTTGCGTTTTTTTCCTTCTTGGAAACCAAATGTGGAGGTGGTTTTTCTTGCAGTAGTCCATACACGAGTGTATACTAAAGAAAAAAAGAAGGAAGATCTACAGGTTTACTACATTCACCACCACCACCTTATTTACTGGTCCCATTCACTTTTTTCCTTTGCATGGTTTTTGCTTGAAAGACGGAGAATAAAATGAAATAACGGAGAAAGTTGCTTTCTCCATTGCAGTGTCAGCACAGCAGAAGAAAAAGAAGGAAAGCTATCTTTGAACGGAATACAAACTAGCAGCAGCTGTGTGTAAGGAGACACTTTCCTAGTTCCTATCTCCCCGAGGAAATGGATAAGTATCCCAACTTTGTAGCATTCAACAACGGAAAATGTAGCTCTGGTCCACCACGCAAAAAAAAACAGTCGCTTAGTTTCATTCTATAAACTAGTATATCATTTGCAATGAAAGTTGGTTCGTTACGGTTTATACAGTATTGTACAAGGTATAAAATATATTTACGCAGCAGCTGTCAGGATTCGGAAAAGTAGAAAAAGAAACCTTTTGACTTTCTACTTATATTCCATTGGTATGTAAGGGAGAAAATTCTTACCTTTCATTTCCGGTTCATAGATGGTGCTTTGAATGACAACTTTACAAAATGGGGAAAAATTTGTTTTATAAACATTTTTTTTGCTTTCTTTTTCCGGCATGTAAAGGACAATGTTTTTCATGTAATTAAAAAATAGTTTGCTTTAATTTGTTGTACATTTTTATTTATTTTTCTCTCTCTCCGGTTTTTTAGTTAAAGAAGTCCAGTGGCCTTAGTAGCCTATTATTCTTTTGATTTAGTTTTTTTTTGCTTATTTTTCTTCGCTTCTTGCTCCATAATTAAAATTGCGAAAGAGAGAGAGAGAAGTGGAAAGTGCAATTACAAAATAGGGCTTTCCACTTCACTTGTAAAGATCAAGCGGAACAAAGAAATTTACATCAAGGAAAATGGGAATGTTACGAAAGTTAATGTATATATTTATTATGTATATTGTGTATGTATATATCTAGTTTTTCAGTCTAATTATCCAAGTGGGAAATACACAATAAAGTAGATATGCTGCTGAGCTGAGACCACTGCCAACTACCGCTATTCACTCCTCTGCTTGCAGTCACTGATTTTCGTAAACAGGTTAAGCAAGCACTTTCATTTTGTTTGATCTTCTTGCTACACAAGCAATAAAAAATGGAATGTTAAATAATTTCAATTTATATTTGTTAACAAAGCACTTGAATTGCTAAAGGCTATTGGCTAATTATTCTATAAAATAGATAAGGAAAGTTTTTGGAGAAATGGTTTTTATAAACTTCTCCTGTTTGTTTGTCAGTCTTACCTTAATTTGAAGGATAAGTGGGTAAAAACAAAATTTGAGTAATGATAACAACTATAAAACAAAACTGAAAACATTTCTATGAATTGGAATAAGCGAAAAAAAATCAGACATATTTTATTTTCCTGAGAAGTTATTTCAAACCGATAATCTAGATTGCTTGAAACTCTCAATCTTTTGTTTAATGATGTAAAATGGATTCTAATGTATTACCGGGAAGAGCCGGGCAGCACAAGAAAAACAGCAAAGTTTCTTAATGAGAACATCTCTGAATGTTTTCTTTTGCTCATCAAAACTTTCAGACGAAAAATGAAGAGGACGGTGACGCAAACAGGGAGCCCTTGTCATACACGTGCTTCCTCCGCCTCTACTCGCAAGCAATGCGAGCAACACAAAAGTCCATTATACAAGCCAAGAAAAAGCTCAAGAATAAATAAGTGCTATCAATAATGAGTTTTAAAGTTGAACAAGGAATTTAGAAGCTTCCTAGAAATTTATTTTTAAAATGGGTTTTCACTTAATGTAAATCTAAAAACATGTGTGTCTATTGTCATTGTGAACTACTTTAGCTAGATGATGACTCATGAGATCAAATAATTGACTTGACGTCATCTCAAATAATTAAATTTGTATCTCGACTATATGTATGGAATTTTCAGATTTACTTCACGCGTTGGCTATATCTGGCTCAATCCACATTTTTGAACATTACAATTATAATGAAGTGAATCATGCCCAATGACAACTGATAACCCACACCCGATACGCCGTATCTTTTCCACTCACGCAATGATTGTGGACGTCACAATTTTTTGCTGCTTGACAATTTTCTTAATAGTTAAAAAAATTAGTTGGTTTCAAATGAAAAACGTGTGTGCGTTGTCTTCAACTCAATAACCGTACACTTTATATCCAAAAATAAGTATAAATTGATTGTTGATTGGACTGTTTTAAAATTCAATTTAAGATCAAATTTCCTTACACGTTTTATCGTAGCCGGAGATGGAGTTTGGGAATTGAAATTACAGGATGGTTAATAATAAAAAAATCATCACATTACCCACTCATTGCAGTGGATGATGTGATAACTATTTACAAAATTTTACATAACAAGCATCTCGCTTCACGCTAAGAGCACATCATTCCTTGTAAGCATAAGAGTATCTTACAAGTAACTGCAAGACTTGCAAATCTATTTTGCCTTTATCAACACCCACATCATACTTAATTTAACTATCAAAACAATAAAGACATTTCAGTACCTCTTTTTCATTCTACAAAATCGCATCCTATTGGCTATTATGTTTGTATAGCACTACCATTACCATGCAATATTCAACAACGTGAAAGAGAGAAGTTTGTGTTCTCAATTCCATTCACCCCATATCTCATCTCCTCCTTTGGCCTTTTTATTTGGTACACACTAGTTTTCCCAAACAATTTATTTAAACGCTTATGTGTTATGCTATCTATTATTCATTTGCTCTTCTCATTTTTTATTCAACTGTGTTAAAGTAATCAGATTTTTATGCTGTATAAATGCTAAAATAATTTGTACAAACTAAACTTCTAATTGAATTAATTGTACTTAACTCTGCCACTCATCTTCTACCCCCTCTTATTTTGGAAGGACACACAAAGAAAAAGAGGTCATCTCTTTTCCTTGTCTTGTCGGCCAGTTGAAATGATGATGACTTGGTAAAGTGGGAAAAGTTCAAAGAGAGCTGCATTTTTTAACATCTCATCTCCCAAAATCATTACAACACATGCATATGTACTTATGTATTATGGAACTAAACCGTATTCAACCGAGTACCCCTCCTGACGACCACGCGTTTTTGACGCATCATTCTATTATTCTATCGGTTTGACAGACGGACAAACAAATGAAAAAAAACTGCAAAAGAAATCAAAAAAGGCCATCTGCCTATCGACTTGGTTAAAAGAGAAAATATATTGCTATTAATATCGCAATCACGTAGGTCGCAATCGCAATGGACGTTTCTCTTCTTTTTGGGCTTCTCGCATGTTGAAAATTAGACCTACACATTTTAGGTTACATTGCAAGAACCAAAATGGGCTAGGCAAAAATGAACAAAAAAGCGTACAAAAATATACAAGCTTTTTTTTGTGTATGTGCATTTTAGACATAAGTAGATTGGTAGGGTAGGATGTTCTGTGGCGCTGTATGTGTATTGACGGCTACAACGACTGCCGCCATCATACATATCACGATCACGACGACCACCACCAGCACAAAAACAGGGAGGAATTTCGGAGTAAAAGAGAGACTACTGTGGAGTAAAAGCATGCTTGGCTCAAAAAATGACTGCAATATATGCATAAATGATTATAGATAGATAGATAGAAAGTTAGATAGTGAGTTCATTTTTTCTTTCTTTTTTTGCTCACATTTTGAATGGTACTCTGAATTTATAAATATACGCTCATTTTTGAAAAAAAAACTAAATAGATACATACTAGCTTTCTCTATTATTATTTTAGCCATCATCATTATATCATAACGTTTTGACGAGAATGTGTGATGGTGTAGACATGTAGCGCAAGTATGTTTGTATTTTGTCTTTTCTAATTTCAATTATTTTTTAAATGCTTAAATCTCGAAAAAAATTCTACCTTGCTTTAATTATAATTGTTTTAATATTTTTTTCCTGGATATTTGTTAATAAAAAATGGCGAACTTAAAGGAGCGAGTCAGACTAAAACTAAGCTGAACGAAGTACACCAATTTGTGACCCAGCTACCGCTTACTTTTACTACTTTTGTTTGAAAACAGAGCGAGTGAGCGTTGAGTGAGTTTTCCATTCTGACTGCATGAATGTATGTAGTAGAAGGATTTGTGTTTTTTTTTCTCTGTCTGTGCAATGCCTTGCTTGCCTACATTTTATTTAGCAAAGTGTACAGTTACCAATGCCCCGAGAGTAATATTATCATGATATCTGCTCTGTTCACTTGTCTTATTTCACTACATTGTCTTGTGTTGGGCTGTGTGTGCGTAAGAGTGAGTGAACAGATGTAGTCGCTTGCTTTCTTCAAGCACCATAGCCAACACCACCAACAAAAATACAATGCAATGCAGCCACACAATTGAGAATGGCCTGCTGCCCCATGCACATAACATGTGACATGTCGTCAAAATGCATGGAGAAAGGGTTAGGTATACGCTGTGTTGCCACAAGTATACAAATGCACCGAAGAAGAAAAAAACCAAGAGACGAGAGAAAGCTGTGTGAAAGTGTTAGGTGGAATGGCTTGCTTGGTGAGGATGAAAAGGGATGAGCAGAGAAACAGCAGCACTCCCTCCCTTCATGCATGCCATTCCATGCTGAGTATGTGCGATGTCGATGTGGTGTGATGGAGTCGAGAGAGAGTAGGCTACACTGATATCGATCCACGACGAGCCATTTGCTTTGTATGTAAGTCTGTCCATCTATAAATCCATAAATACGCTGTGCTTACTTACTTGTGTTGCTGTTGCTGCTTGCTGCTCACTCTCTCTCGCCTATTCCCTCTGGTTTCCCATGCTCGGAACGAGGCGGAGGCGAAGATTTCTTGAAGAGAAATGTATAGAGCCAAGTTTTTAGTGCAGTTTGAAATGAAGAAAGGTCCTAGATATTCGGGTGGTGCTATGATGATATGTTATGCTATACCAATGCCAGTAATACTAGTAGTACCACTGCACTACTCACTTTAAGATAACTTGCGCCAAAACATTTTACTTGCCTTCTCTTAACATTACAGAGTTAATACTACACAAGGAGAAAATAGTTGAGAGAGAGAGTATATTTGTGTGGTGATACCTTGTGCAGGTTCAGTTTCACTCTGAAGAGCAATGGGCTCGTGAGGATGTGAGTGTGAGAGTGCTTTCTCCTCACAACCAACCAACCACCACCACCGCCGCCACCTCCTCTCCTCTCTCCACCACCACCAAAACTTTCGCAACATTTTATTATTATGATTTCCACTGTGCCTTTACACAAATAATATCAGAGGAAAAAAGTGGTTTTTAAAAATATTCAGTGAAGAGGAAAAGGCACAACTAATAAAACAGGCGACGATTTTTTTTTATTATACATTGTAAATACGCAGGAAAATATAAAAAGGAAAGAGGTAAAAAAAACTATGAAAGGGCGCCAGTGGATTGGGCCCATGCCTCATCAGCCATGAATGGCTGTTGGATGAGTTGCTCTAAGTAAACCAAAATTAAAATAGAGAAAAGTAATAATGCTCATCTCCGATAATCCGCTATTCGACCACCGCCAATATCCACCGGACCCTAGAAGAGTTCAGTGTGCTTTGTGTGTGTTAAGTGTTTGGTGGAGTATTGCAAAACAAGTTGTTTGAGATCCCCAGTCGACCCCATCTGGGAGAGAGAGAGTGAAGGCAATAGTGAGCCTTTTGTCAGTATCGTTGTTTTTGTGACCTTCTGAGTTCCAAGGAAAAAGCGCCACCATGTTCAGCTTCAACTTTGCCAGTAAAATGCTCAACACGATAATGGGCACAGAGGAGGCCGGGCCAGGTCAGCCAGGCGCTGCAGGACAGCCACAGCCCGGGGGTCTTGGAGGCTTGATCCCAGGCCAACAGCAGCAGGGACAAGGGGTAAGACCGATGGGTGGAGGCGTATTCCCCCCTACTGGAGTGCGCCCCACTCCTCAAGGGCCTGGGGGATCTCCACGGCCTGGCTACGGAGGTCCTCCTACGTTTAGTGGTCCGAGACCAACTCCTGGTGCCCGTCCAGGTCCTCCTGCATTTGGGGGACCTCAAAGATTAGGAGGTCCTGGTGGAATGCCGCATAGGTTCAATGGCCCTCAGCCTCCACCAGGGGCCCAACCTCCGGGGCCACCACAAGGACAGCAGCAGCAGCAACAGCAGCAGCAGCAGCAGCAGCAACAACAACAACAACAGAGACCAATGCAGCCTCCTGGCCCCCCAGGGCAGCAACAGCCACCTGGGATGGGGATGCGGGGTCCGATGCAAGGAATGGGAGGTCCCATGGGTGGTCCTATGAGTAGGCCTAGGGGACCTGGACCTATGCAACAACAGCAACCTCCTCTTCATCAGGCTCCACCTAAACCAGCAGGTAATGATCAGGTTCTTTTTGAATTGATGCCAAAATGCTGTTGAATTTGACACACCCACACATGCCATAATCAGGCAGGGTTGCTACCAGCAATTCAACCCCAACGTATTTCAAGCTGACTAGCATGCTTTGCTTGATAGTGCAGCAGCTGGCTTGACTGCCTGTCATCAGCCATCGTAATAGCATGTGTGTAGCTAATTAAAGATGCATTGCCCATTTCGCAATTGACACAAAACAGCAGCAGTGGTCAGATTACATGAACACTTGCAATGCATTTCTTTTATAAATCTTCCCATGACTGACCTGAAGGTATTTTTCTTCCGAAACACGATATACTTTCAAAATCGAAGACGTAGAAAAGATTGATTTGTCTGCTCTTCTTAAGCCCACCTATATCACAATCACCCTGACTGCATTCATGGTAATCCTGAAATTCTTACAAGGAATTTGAACAATGCGTATTAAAACTGAATATTGCACAAAAACTTCCTGTCTCAGAATATGATTCCTGATTGGAACGTCCCTTCAAATAATACTTTCTCCTTTAACACTGGTCCTTCCTTAAAGCAATTTGTTTTCATAAACAACAACTAACATTTTAATTTTTTTCCAACTCTTACTATCTTCAAATAATCGTTCGTACAGATATAAATATAAAAAACATGGCCTCTATTACAAATCAGCTCACTAATTAGACGGACACACATGGCTTTTTTGAAAAGCCAAAATGTTTAGTATTGGTTCCATTTCAACTGAAACTGATACGTCTTTATTTTTGCCAAAATCGTTATTAAATACTTGATATATTTATCCTGAAAATGGATATAATATGATTCAGCTCTATTTACATATCCATCTACTCATATCGGTGAAAACAGACACACGCACTAGACGTTTACAACTTCAACGTGTTTTTTCTTCTTCTTCCAATCCTAAGCCGACGAAGTAGCAAAAAAAAGAGCAAACGGCAAAAAACGTTTAGCCTCTTCTTCATGTCAGTATAATATGTAATACACTAATAATAACAACAACAATAAAATGATCGATCCACTTTTCTTCTCCGTCTCCCCTTCCCATTCTTTTTTTTCCTCTTCTTTAGCAGCTTGCAAACAATACATTCGTCTTCTACTTTAAGCCATTCATACCACTTGCCATTTTTTTCTGTACAAAAATCTATAAAAAAACCTACAATACATATAGGTTCAGTTTTTTTTATTATGCGACATTATTTCCTCATGAATACATATTATCATTTCTTTTAAAAATCGGTCCTTCAAAATACACTTTGCTTTATACATCACATCATCCATGTTTTCTGCAAAGAATATCGTTATAACTGTACATTTTGTATCACTGTCAGATGAGGGTGACTATGACCGTTGTACATACACTTAGCCAAACATAAAATGTTAAAACTTTTTCCCTCGTAACTCTTTTTAGGCTAGTTTACTGGTATTCCAGTAAAGTATTTTAATAATTTCTGGGGAGTTCAAGAGAAAAAAGAGGTGTTTCAATGAGACTCATGATGTTGATGAAGAAACAAAATTATTAGCTTTCTTTCGCAGTACTTCATGCTATGTACATAAGCCTACCTCTAGACTACTCACCCACACGCAAAAAAAATTCCTTCCCTCTTTTCTTACTTTCCTTTTCTGCTACTTGCCTAGCAAAAGAAAGAAAAAAAAACTTGAAAAGCAAAAGTAGAAAAGTGGATGTTTGGGTTGTTTGGTATTTTTTTGTGTATGTGTAACATTAGTAGCATTGGGCATACCTATAAACAAAAAGGAACGAGAAAAAAAATACAATTATATATAAATGGAATATGCTTTCTTAAATATTACATTTAATACGTCAGTCTAGTGTTCAACCTTTTAATTTAGCATTCAAGGCGAAAAAAATAATATATAAAACCGGTAAAAGTGGATTGTTTCATTGAATGTATATTAAACTGTGTGTGTACTGTTAGTAGACTGAAACTGTAACATCATGTCCATGTGTGTGAATGAAACTTTGCGTGATAGGATGGGATGATGGGAGACGTATAAACGCGTAGCTTGTGTTGATGGTGGTGTATGGTGGTGGTGGAGGTGACATGAAACCTAATACTCTCACCAATGTTTATAGAAAATACGCAGTATTATTATTATATTAGCTATATTTGTAACACAATATTTTATACTTTTTTTTATTTAGCACGTTCTCACATGTATATGTATACCTAAATGTATGTGTGGTGCTCACAATCTACTCTAAAAAAATGTCCGGCTGGTCCTTGAAGAGAATAAAAATAAACAAAAAATATCCTACTATCCTACTATATATGTATCCACAAAAAAACTAATGTAATCAGGCCGCTGATAATTGTAAATGATGTAAACATAGAGACCGACAAGAAACTACATCTAGAAACACGTGTAGAAAAAAAAACAGAAAGTTGTTCAAATATTTTTTTCTTTTTCCACATCCACTCTCAGAAGAAAAAACTACAAGCTCCTCATCTAAAATACTAAGTTGTACTCATGTATGGAAATGGAGAAAAGGTCTCTTTTCCTTTCCTGCTTGTCTTTAGCATTTTGCTAAACGAAAAAGAAGAAGAGAAACATCCTTTTTTATTTTCTTCTCAGGTTCCACCACCATCATCATCATCTACTTTCTTCTTAACTTATCCAGAGTTGTGTGTGTATTCATATATGTATTTATTTTCCTTCTGGCGAGTTGTTGTAGTATTCTCTTTCCTCCTCACCTCCCTCCCAACTCCTCCTGCCAGGTCGTCGTCTTCTTGTACTTTTTTTTCTTCTTACCAAATCATATTTATGATTTCCCATGTTTACTATACTTATGGAACTGGAACTACGCTACATCCGGTTTACTAGTTTATTATCATTTTGTTGCTCTCCTCTTCTCTTCTGCTGTTTACGCCCAGAGCAACGTTGTTCACCAGCCAAAGTAATATGATCCCATCAGCATCACAGCCACAGCCTCATCATGTCCAGGCAGGTCTGTGGTGATGTCTTGCCTTGCCTTGCCTCTTTTTTTAAAGATGATCTTCTTCAACTGACTTGAGATCACGAACGAATGGCTATTACGATGATATCTGATAACATTTCCAATACTTGACTGAAAGCTATACTTGGGCTCGCACACATACAACAAGTACAAATATTATAACAACTGTTGTTGTAAAACTTGTAAGTATGCTGGACATGTTGATGTGATGATCAGCTCAGCTCGGATGATATAAAGTACTCACCACTACAATCACAATCAGCTCAAATCGCATTTCTCTACAGAGAAAAAAAGTCAGTTGTTGGCGTTGGCTGTTGGTGTGGTGGTGGACATGACATTACGCTACGGAGGAGGAAAGCATTGGAGCAAAGCTTACAAACATCCGTCCTCTCCCTTTTGCCCTTCCGTTTTGGAGTGAAGGATTATTTTTATAAGCTTTTTAAAGCATGCCAACATTGCCAACCCAAGATGGTGATCACAATGATAGCAGTTCGTTTACATCGTGTCATACTATCCAATAAATTTAGTTAGCAACATGGATCACTTTTTTTAACATGTCGAATTTCTACCCTGATCACTTTACTGGTTCTGGTCTACTTACCACCACACACAACAGTGAAAAAAATAATATTAAGTAGCAAGACAAGCCTTAATGATCAGAGGATAATAAGCTTATTAACTTGACTCGTTTAACTTGCTTACTTTGTATATAAAGCTCAATTATAAGCTTACAAATACATTTTCCAACATCAAGTCGTTTACCTATAGTCATTTTTTTCTTCTTTTAAAACAGCTCGAAAGCAGATGAGTTGAGCCGTCACTAAAAAAGGTTGTTTTTTCATCATCGTCACTATTTATTTATCGTCTTATAAAACATTACCTATTTTTTTAATGCCATCTTTTTGTCTACCATTTTTCACCACAACTTCATGTACATTTGGGTTGCTAACTCTAACTCACCTTAAAATTTTTATTACACACATTGCATTCCTCGCCTTGGTATTTTTCATGTAAACCCAAGTATACATACATTACCATGCATAGCACAAAGGGCTTTTACTTTCCTTAACCTTCCTTTTTTGTCGAGTAAACTGAAAAAAAACCCTACTAACTGATGCTCGTGTACTACAACAGCAGAGAGCCCACTTTCTGAAAAGCAAGAAAAAAAAGGCTACTTTACGTTTTCGAATGTTGTAGTATGGGATCCAGTACTACTTTCTATGGTAGCCCATCAGCAGCAACACACCAGTTAAATATACAGTCATAATATCCTTTGGCGGTGGTGGTGGCAGTGTGGTCTGGTGTAACATTACTTGTTTTTATATGAATGTAATATGTACATATAATACACACACACACACACACTCACTTACAATCCGACAGAGAGACACAACTTTCCAATTCCAACCCAAAAAATATATTCTAGTACTTTGGTATATAAATATACATACATTAGCGAGTATATCATGTGGCTGCGCTAGTTTGACTGGGCATCTTTATCATTATATAAATAGGTATATTTTATACATTGTGTAGTAAAATAGTAATAGGAACGTCGTCATGTAACCATAATGCTTCCCTTTTGTATGGAGCAACGAAGAAGAAGAAGAAACCCCCACGCAAACCCTAAAACACCATCGCTACTACAAACCAAAGAGAAAGCAGGCATATATATGCATACATGATATGATATATGGATATATGTAATTTTATATACGTGTAAGGTAACAGCAGTTCCATCCATCCAATCCACTTCCATGGTTGCATTCAGAGAGAAAACCCTGAGAACTATTTTTTTTTGTGCTGGATATCAGCAGGCTTGAGTCCGGGTAGTGGAGAAATACACACAGGCACACAAGAAAAATACTTAATTTCTGCTGCTGCTCTTGGTATGTAGAAGGTTGTAGTAGAAAAAGTAGTAGTCGTCGTAGTAGTAGTAGTGGTGGTGGCAGTCGTGATGGTAGTCGAGATATAAAGCATAGAAAAAAAGGAAAGCAGCTTTCAAATTGTTCCTTTTGCTGGTTTGTTTGTGTATAAGCAAGCGATAGGAATTGGGAATGCGTATTGTATGTATGTGAAGGTATGCATGTATACATATTTGGCAGTGGTAGAGGAATTTGACAATGGACCAGTTGAAAGTAGAAAAGGACGACGACGACGAGTAGAGAGAAAGACTAGGGAGAAAAGGACTACGCCATGGCGTAGCATGTCAGGACAGGGAAATTCGCAGCAGCATCAGCATCTCTCTTTTCTCTCAAAGCTTTGTGTATAGTTAACCAATAACCTTGTTGCATCATCATTTTCATCTTTTCTCTCTGTTGGCTTGTGTCAGAGTCACAGACAGGGAGAAAGAAAGAGAGTTTGTGTATATCTAAAATAATATGGCTTTTGTACTATTTGTAGTACTGTATATTTGAGGGAAAGGAGAAGAAGAAAAGATGGGAATATTAATAGCTGGTCTTAACGGACTGTTTGACTGGGTGCCTATATATATGTATATATGCATATGTATGTACTATGTACATAAATGTAATACATGGATGATTGTGGATATTTATGGATGCGTATATTTATTTCGCAGAGTATATATAGCCCCACTTTAAGAAGATCCCAGGGCATAGCAGCATTGGATTTTTTTTCTGATGCTGCCACTGCTGCTATTTTGATACTTTTGTATTTGTGTTGTTAACAAGCTATATAGAGTAGAAAGACCACCACCGCCACCACTAAAGCCGCCGCCACAGAGAGAAAGAGAGCAACCACCCTTCTAACATTTGATGATGATGACGATGATGATGATGGTGATTGTGATTGTGACTTGAGTAGATGCAGAGCAGAAACTAGAGAGTTGAACTCTGCTCAACTATCTACTTCTCATTGACTTGACTTTCTTTTTAAAGCATTTCCGATTCTCGTCTTTTCTGAAATGCACCACATACACAAACATGCATTCACACACCCAAAAAGGCACATTTTTTTCTTCATGGAGGGGGAGGGGAGAAGGCAGGAGGCTGAGAGAGTGAAAGAGTGAGACGGAGAAAGTTTTTTTATTCTTGCCAATTGCCTTCTCATTTTTGCCGGTAGTATTCCCTCCATTTTTTATGCTAAATGGTAGTAAATGATAATAACATATTTGTTTGAATATCTTGAAGGATATGAAATGGGCATGGGAGGTTGTTATTATGACAACAGTAGGAAAAGGGTCATTGGGAATGAAGTCAACCCAGACTGTGAGTATGTAAATAGATTAGATTTGTGGTGCACAACGACCGTATATCATAGCCATTCCATGTCAACTCAAGTCAAAAAGCTGTTTTTAGTTTGGTTGAGTGAGTTTGAATGACGGAGGGAGAATAAATGCGTGAGGAATAGGTTAAAGTAGGCGAGATGCAAAAGTACGGTAATTACATGTGTGTAAATGTTGGCGGCACAAAATGCTAGCCCATTTCCTTTGTAAGTTTTACATTGAGCGAGAAACTGTTGAGCTTTTACCCTCCTATGACTCTTCCTTCCTTCCTCTCCCCCAACCCTTTTTAAATATAGGGAAGCAGCATAGTGGAAAATTGAAAATGCAGCATAATAATTACTGTATTTAAGTATTATAAATATTACACTGAATGAATACCATTTGAATTTGGAACACCACAAAGTATTATGAATCTTATATCTTTTGACATGACCAACATTTCAATTTCAAAACATCATATTGAAAACATATTTACGAACATTTATATTATTTAAGTTGTTTATCCAGCGGAACTGTTTTTATAATGGTAATTATCATCATCATCATCATATATGCCTGTCAATTGATTTAAAAGGTATTGACAGCAAAGTTTCCACTCACCACCACCACTTACAACTAGATTACTAGACAGACAAGACAAGACACAAGACACACAACCAACCAACCAAAATAACTTTCACAACTTCTGCATTGTGTCACTTGTGTCCTGTGCCATACTTCTTCCTTCTCTTGAATCTCTTGATGCGTCTTCCTAATAACAGCCTTGTGAATAGATAAAAGCAAGTTAACTTGTGTCTAATAACCACCTTCTGTTTTTTCTCTCTCCAAAAGACACCCTCCCTCAAAATAAACCTCCAACTTGGGATGTTGTTGTTTGTGTGTCGTGCTCAAGTAAAAGTTGATCTGGTGGAGAAAGCTACCAAAAGAGATACATTCAACTCACTTTCTGTCTTTCCCTCGAATGAGCACTAATGCGCTAAGATCACAACCCCTTCTAATTAGATTACTATTTACTCTGAAAATTCAATTGCGGCCTTTAAATACCATTTACTCCCATCTTTTCCTCATCTCATCGTACTTCTTCAAAAAGTGTTTTTTTTTCTGTTGCCAAGAAACTTATTTTCTTTCCTTTTCGCCAAAAAAATAAATATATAAAGTAAAATAGAAATCTGAAGGAAGAGGAGGAGGGATTTTCACTTGTGTCAATGCGACATCGTAGAGTAAAGTGCTTAAGATGCTTGGCTCTATCTGCTCTGATTATATCCATTCTGAAAAGAAAAGATAAAAATGGAGACTGAGAGATTGTAATTGGAGTAGACTTTTATCCGTGACACTGCCACCACTACAACCACTTTACGTACTTGCTTTCCTTCTTTCTTTCTTTTCCTTTCGTGTCAAACAAGCGATGGAGGTACACAACAAGTACATAAATTATTTACATATTTTTTTTCTTTCCCTTGATAGGAACATGTGTTTTTGATAATAAAAATATATATGTATTAAATATACTTTACATTAAGAAATGAAAAGAAAGTAAACTTGACGATGTTATTATGATGATGGCTTGTGTATGAAGGTAAGGATCTAAAAAGACGACAAGAGAAAAATTGCTTTTACTGCTTCCGTTGTGTAAAGTAAGTGCACGTATTATCCTGTCCCTTTTCCCACTTTTCTTTTACTTCCTCTATTTGAAAGGCACAAGCA
Organism: Entomobrya nivalis; assembly: GCA_034695485.1. Lineage (NCBI taxonomy): Eukaryota > Metazoa > Arthropoda > Collembola > Entomobryomorpha > Entomobryidae > Entomobrya > Entomobrya nivalis. The sequence continues at coordinate 29,772 of JAQFZH010000198.1, forward strand.
GAAAATCTCATTAAGTTGGGATTTTTTTTTCGTACAGAAGAAAGAGGCAGACAAAACACGCACACATGAGAGAGAGGGAAAAAAGAAGAAGAAGTGGCAGTGATGGTGATAGGGAGATACGAACAAAGCTGAATTACATATTATCATTATTGTAGCAGACAAGTCAAATCAAGTCAGTTGTAAGGTTGTAGCTAGTGCTCTATTCTTTTCTTTCATTTTTTTTGTTGAGATTTTCTGTTTGAATGAATCAACTTTTTTCCTTGGTCGTGTTTTAAAAGGGAGAAATGTAACTGGAGAATGAGATGAGAACATGATATGATTTGATATGCTATTAAATTTGTTTCTGAGTAGAAATTACAAAAGTAGACATGACTTCAAGGAAGTATGTAGCGTGGTGCAAAATATAAATGGTTGGCTGTCTTAAAGGATTTTTTTTCGTAACACGGCTACACAGAGAAAACAATGCTGCTTGAAATGGGTGCCTTAAGTTGTCTTAAGTTTATGGCAGACGTGTCACTTATTTAAAAACAAAAGTTTCTCTTGTGAAGGGGGCAATGTGTGTTTATCTGCAATATTTTTTTTATCATAATAACTAACTAGAAGAAAGTAAAAAAAAGATGGTTGAGCTTTTGAAAGTTTTTTGAAAGGAAAAATACTGAATGTTCATGAAAAGTGAAAGTTTTTATAAATTTGGATACATTTTTTTGTAAAAAAAGGTGCAGTCGTTCCTGACGTTGATCTCAGTCATCTGAGTGCGGAAGAGCGGGAAATGATTGAAAGCGTGATGGCCAAAGCTCAACAATTGGAACAAGAAGGTGGGGCGGCAGCGCCACCGGGCCCTCCTCAACCCAATCAATCCCAGCAATTAAACGCTGCCTTAGGACCAGGGCAACCTCCAGGTGCTCCACAAAGAATGATGAGGTAAATAAAAGTTTAATAAGTATTTTTTAATTATACTTTAGTTTACTACTAATCAAATTATATAAAATAGACTAATCCTACTTCTTTATGGAGAGGAGGAAAATGCAAAAAATACACTGAAGTCGTTCGCACCCACATCGTTGTTCTGGATATTGTATCACCCTCTTGCATCTTATATTTCATGAAAAAAGAGCCAAAATTTTTTGTAACAAGCAAAGATATCAAGCAAATAAATGTCAAATGTTGAAATAACACCAATGACGAAAGGATGTTTGCGTGGGAAGCAAACATCAGCAAATACTATTCATCTTGCGCTTTCAGAAGAAACAATGTTACAAAGATTAGTGTTTATGTGTGGGCTCATCATTAATATAAAAAAATACTTGATGAATCAGTTGAAACAACGGTAATTAGTGATGAAAGAAGACGATTCTTTAGTGGTATTTAGGTGAGCAAAATTGTCTGTTCAATGGGCTTAATTGGATTCTTTGGAGAGCCGGATTCAATTTGCGAATTTTATTTTTTGGCTCATTTTCCAATATCTGTCAATGTGTACGTAGTTTTGTTTTATCTAAAAGTGGGCTGTTATGTGCAACGCTAATTAAATTCATAACATTTTTTGTTGAAAGAGAATAGGAATTTATCTGAATACTGGTTTATATTTGAAACATCAGTTAATATAATGATCGTATTTAGTCAAAAGATGCAATTCAGTGAAATGATTGCACTTAAAAAGGAATCAAACTATAAACATTCTGATGATCTGAACTGAATTGAGGATAATGTTTACATAAAAACTTCAAACACTTATCTTTTTTCCTCTGGTATATGTAACTTTGATTTAATTTCTCATAGCTGTAGGAATGACAAGCTGGGCGAACTACTTGAATTAATAAACTGCACTGGAATGGAAGCACTAACTATTTCCCAAAACCAATAATAGAGTCATAATGACGACGCGTGTGAGTGAATAGGGTCCTTAAAACAAAAAAAAAGAAGAATAAAATGGATGTGTAGGTAGAAAGTTTTTAGGTAATGAAGGTACAACAAGAAATACTCTTATTGTTGTGCTTTTATTTAAGTCAAGGGCTTTTTTTATGGTAGATAATGACTTTTACGTGGGTTTTCTTCCTTCAATCGGATTTCATACCTGTAATTATTATGATAACAAGTGGGAAGCTTTCCCTAAGCTCCGTCATTTCCGTGGTAATAGCTCCTAAAGATCTGCTGACTTTGCCTCATATTCAAAATCAAATTGCAAAAGGCTTTACTTGTTTTGAGCAAAAAAAACAACAAATAATAGAGAGAAAAAATGTGTGTGCATTGCATATTGTGAGATGAAAAGGAAACCTTATTATTGCCTTCCCAGAACTTTTCCCTTTCTTGTGAAATCTAGCAGACATTTATTCATTCATTGAGCCGAGTAGTACCAATATCACTGTGCTACAACTACACTCTGCTTGTTGAGAAGATTGAATAATAATAAAGCTTTACCTACTTCTACCCCTCCCCCCCTCCCTCTCCCAACTATCTCGTACACACACTCGCATTATAGCTGTGTGAATGAAGACTATCTGGATAGGAAAAGCCTGTTTGTTTGTGTAATACGCATTATTTTCTCGTCTTTTATAATAAATGTAATGATAATCGGCTTGCGACCATTACTATCAAAGTGCCTTTTAACCCGTTTTACGAGAGGAGCATGTAAGTGAATGACAATGATGATACTAATAATAACTAGATGCCTTGCCTAGTCGAGGCCACACGGCTTTTGGAATTACGGCTCTTTGAATATAGCTATAATGCTGGCTACAAATAAACAAGGTGATGTGGGTTTGTGTATGTTATAGCCGGATACCGGATTACTCACTAAGAAGATGGTAGTAGCAGATTTAGGGAGAAAGCGACTTTAAAAGGGTGGAGATTGTTGCTGTGGAAAAGTTTTTCCAATTTTTTTTAGATGCACTACGCTTATTGTGAAGCTGCGTGCAAACGCATGTGACAACAAGTACATAAATACGTATTGTGCTACGTGCATAATCATGTCTGCATGTATATATGTATATGTCTGAAACATAAGGCAATGCACCAAGGAACTAATTAGTTAATTAGTGTAATTATGTAAAAAAAAATGTTTGAGCCTAGTCAAGTCAGGGAATAAAGTGGAACACTAACACCATTTGTCCTTGAATTACGATAATGTCCTCGTTAGTTGTTTCCATATGAATGAATAATAATTTTTTTTATTTCTCTTTTCTTTCCAGACCGGAAGATCAAAGACAAGATTTTGGCCCCCGAATATGTCCCATCTGTCGGCAAAGAGATGTAAGTTTGGCGTGGATAGAAAACATGATATTAATTAGCAAGAAAAAATGTAGTCATTTTTTGCATATATGTATTTATGAATGACTTTGTAAATTCACTTTTCTTTAGATGACCGGTCGTGAGGGTCCACCTGGTCAAGAGTGTACGGAATGCAGAACGATGGTGTGTAAAGCTTGCGGAGGAATGTCTCCTCATCCTGAAACCAAGGTATGTGTTCAGATTTTAGTTCCTGAAAAATAAAAAATAACTTTGTCTCCTTGCTAAAAAAAAGTATAAAACCGTTTGGATAAGCAAAAATATGACTTATATCATAATGTCATGTCACGCTAGCCAAGTTTTTTTGTATGAAAAAGTGGAAATAGCCGCTAACGAAATCTCCCAAAACAAATAAATAATATATGAAAAGTGGTGAAAAGAAAAGAAAACTGTATGAAAAGATGTGATGATGATGTTGCGATCCAGATACATATATAAAACAGCGTATGTTCCTATCCTTATTTGTCGGAAAGCTTTATATGTACCTTTTCTAGCTCTGTGTTACATTATTGTGTTTGCTTGCTGACATGACATCCCCCTGAAATGATTAAATAAATATAAAACCTAAAATGCTCTTATATTTGTGTTGTTGTGTGTCCACAGAGACCGGAATGGACATGTGGAAACTGTATTAAACGACGGCGGATGGGACCACCTACAACGGCGACGACGACGACAACTGGTCCACTAGGACAACAACAGCAGCAGCAACAACAACCAAACCAACTAGGCGGAATGGGAGGACCGCGTCCTTTACTCGGTGTAAGTCCCCAACAGCAGTTTATCCAACCTCAACAAACTAGTCAAAATGTGAGTAAATTTAATATATATTTCTCAGCGAAAAAATAAGAAGATTCGTTTTGTCTACATTTTCGTAACAAAGACCCCCACCCTCCAAAACTAAAAGCCTACGGGTGCTGCAACTAGTGTATAGTGTGTGGTGACCCCATTAATGTATGTGTTTGTCTGAGTTGAATGTATGAGGGCAGATGGTCGGAAATGGGATCACCAAAATGTGAACAACTACCAAAAATTACAAGACGCTTTTCCCTTTTCTCTGTTTTTATTCTTGTTTAAACGAAGTAAAGAGAGTCAGACACAGGACGCAGACAACAAGTTTTACATTTTACAAGCCCTGGGGACAATAATAATATTGTTGACATGACATGATCATCATAAAATATACACTTGCTTTTGGTTCTGCTGCTGCATACAAAGAAATGAAGAAGAAATTGTACAAAGTAGAATGCATGATAAGAACAATGAGTAAAACAACATTAAGCCGAATAACCTGATATATATGCATACAGAAAAATATATTTTGTTGTTAGAAGTTGGGATATCTAAAGGGGTGGAATTAGGGGTAAGGAAATGTTGTTAAAAATATATTTTATGAAATTGGGAAAGTATTTGAACGAGGTGCTAACAAGTTGTGTACGTGATAGTGATGCTAAATATGATAATGTGTGCATGATGATAATATTGGGCAAAATTGGCTGAATATTTGGTGTAATAGTTATGATGGACTGATGATTTGACGAATTTTGTGTACTTGATTTGTAGCCGGCAGACTGGGACGCAACGAGAAGACCGAGCACTGGTGGTATGGGGATTCCCCCTGGAGGGATGCAGCAGCAGCTAGCGGGTAGTCCTGGGCAGCAACAGCAACGCTGGGAGAGTGAGCGTGAGTCTGACAAGAGTCTAGAGTCTATGGAAGTAGAGAGCTGGAAAAATGATGTTGGTCAGTGTAGGAAGTTGTCTTCCTCTGAAATCATGTCACCTCCAAACCTACAAGATAACCTCCACCTCCAACACCACCTCACAGAGCAACAGCAAAGCCAAGAGCTTTACAATATTAACACTAACAGTCATACTAATAGTAACAGTAGTCTTCAAGGGCCTGCCCTTGGTCAGGATCCAGAGAGTAGGATGATGATGATGAATATGAGTAACCCGTTAGACTTGCTAGATTACCACCATGACCAATTCCCCGCACAAGCCCCCATCACACAATCCCTCAGTCAAGGTTACAGTCACACAAGCACAAGACCCACTGACATGATTAGCAATGATCCTTACAGTTTCCTTCCTCCCACCACTTGTATTCCTCCCACATCAGCGACCACCTCTCAAATTACATCCCCTCCGAGCACAGCATATTTACCTTCTACCTCCGTGGAAGGGGTCAATAGGCCACCCTCCTTTGCAGAGGTTATGCGTAGTCGTTCCCAAAGTATTGAGCTGGAAAAGGGTATCATGTCACAAAGTCCAAAAGGTGATAGTGCCAGCGTCAGTCGAAGGGCTTCCTATGATGCCGCAAGTGGCACAGGAAGTGTTCCTGGTACAAGTGCAGGGATTCACTACCCACGAACCTCTCTTCCAAGCACCTCGTCTTCAATACCAACGGGATTTATAGGCGACCCCATGATGGCCACCTCCTCCTCCACCTCAGCGGCCACCACCTCAGCAATATCGGCTGGAGGGGTATATGTCCCTCAACACCCCCATCCCTCAGTGTCACCACCTTGTCAACTTGATGAGAAAGCAAGTTCTTTGATGGAAGAGTTGTCCAAGCTCCAATCCGCTGTTGATAATACCTTGAAGAGAAGACAAAGACAGACCACCGTCACTGGAGGGACAGATCGGTCCCTCCGCTTTTCCCCAAGATCCAGATCTCCTTCTCCATCCCCTATGACATCTCCGGTGAGAGATAGGTTTGGGGTGTTCAAATCCTCTCCGGATAGTCCAAGCAGCCCCCTGCCATTCAGCAGATCCCCACCAAAACTGGATTTTGGCTCGCCCATCGACTCTCCAGACTCTCCGGAGGTACCAGGCGTTCGGAAAGCCATTGTTCTAAAGGAACATGACCTCGACGACTATAAAAGTTCAAGTGACGAAGAGGGTATGGGGGAGGAGTCGGACGACGATGATTTAGAGGAGCACCCAGGATCGACAAGGAAAGGTGGTGGAGTGATCATGATGGGTGCTCACCATGAAGCTTTTTATGACCACAGTCCGGGGGAGGTATACACCATACCGGAGGAGGAGGATGAAGGAGGCAGTCCTACTGGAGGAGACTTGGTTACCAGCTTGTCAAGTAGGCCAGGTGAGTGCTACATTCTTCTGCTGTTGCGTGTCGTAGACAAAATTAACACAAGAAAAAAATACAGCTGCGCTATTATTCGCTAGCTGGGTGGAGATTACAGTCTTACTCAACACAATAATCTTAAATTTATAAAAAATACTTTGTAGAATGTATGTACACTACCTGTTATATATATAAATTATATATCATGTGCATACCTTTATTCTCCATTGCTTGGACCTCTCATGGACCATTATTAATGGTCAGCAGGACAATATTATTGCTCACAAAATTATCCGTTATTTGTTATTAGAAGAATCGTAAAACTTTCAATAACTTTTTTCTAATACATTTACTCAACATACTTGATTTACTATTACCACAGCGGCCAGCTAAAAGTTTAATTAAGTCTTTAAAAAAATAATCCTGATTAATAATCTTGATTACTTATTTATTTGACAAAAGAAAATAGAAAGATTGTTTGTCCTGCTGGACATGTAATGGTTTTTCACTCAGATTCTCCAGAGTTTTTCCAGCCGTAGTCGCATAATACATTATTATTGTCATTATCAAGCATGCTCTCTCTTTCTCTTCTCTCTAGGCTTTTCATTTATTTCAATAATATTAATCATAAATAAATAGTTATACAAACTATGACGTTATATTTAGCAGAAAAATAACATTAAATATTATAATGTTCATAAAAATGCATTTTGTCATACACAGCAAGTCTGCAGTAAACAAAACTAAAATATCTCAATTATTTTTTACATTTTTATTCAAATTCTCGTCAATCTCAATCAGTTATATAACGACAAAAAAAATTGTACACGGCCGAAATTTAATTTTAATGTGACAATTTAAAACTAGTCAAAAGGGTTCTCGGGAACTGATAATATGTAATATCTGGATGTCTAAACTTTCAAATACTGAGTTAAAAAGTTAGTTACAATATTTGTTTCTTCTGCGAATGTATTTTTTTTGTCATTTGCACAAAAGAAGACGACAATATCTTAACATTGCACTTAACAATCAAAAATAAATACGCTAATATTTTTGTATCCATTTTATTAAATAATAACGGCCGTTACAGCTCTCTCCGCAAAATAATACTACTTTCTCCAATAATACATGAAATATGTCATTTATGTTTCTCTTCTTGTCCTTATTACTTTGGCTTCTTGGTCTAGAGATGCGTAATAATGAATAATATCTGATTATCCATTTGTCTAAACATTTTATTTTCAAAGAATCTCTTTCTCTCTGTCTCTCTCTCTCTCTCTACTTTGTTTATCTGTCTTCTTGAAAGACTTTTTGAGTTGCACTAAAAATTTACAATTAATCCTTTCCCACTCATCGAAAAATCACATTTAAAAAACATGATACATACAAACACAATATATTTGACTGCGTTCCAAAATAAAAAATAAAATCAGCGCGACAAAGGTTTCAAAGGTGCGCTATCAACTTAAAAGCTATTTCTACAAAAAAATCAGCAAAACATATCAAGTCACAAAGTCTTTCAAGCAAAATAAAAAAGTTTAAAAAATAACTTTCAAGGAAGAAGTATAAACGATAAAACTCATCTGTCTCTCTCTCTCTCTCTCTTTCTGTTACTCTGTCTCTTTGGTCTTTCTCTTTGTATGTCTGTCTTTCTGACTATATCTGTCTCTATCTCTCTCCTTTCTTTTCACTCTTTTGCATACATTACTATTATTATCATTACCCATATTACTTTATCTACTAGCTATTATGTATCATTTCTACTACTATTAATATTACGTAATATGATCATTTCTAAACACCAACTCAACTAATTGCACAATTGACAAAATTACCTCCGCATAACCCTTTTCACCAACACCACAACTCTTACTATTTTCTCCACCACAAACTTACGAAGAACTGTCACCACTTTTAATTAATTTTAGTTTTATTGTTTCTCTTGTACCATGTTGAGCATAACGCATATATGCACGAATTTATGTATGCTGTATGCCTGCACATTCATTTGGAAAATATACAGTCACAGTACCCAATTCTAAAGTTTCGCAAGAACAATTTCTGTTTGATTTGAACTTAAAAATATAAATAAATAACTGGACATGATTTTTTCTCCATAGATAAATAACTTTGATAGATAAAATGATATTTTCTCTAAATGTAGTCGTTCTCATTATCTTAAAATACCCCAAACATATGTAATATTTTTTTATTCAATATTTAGAGTATGATTCACATTTGTCCCAAATACCAACCAAAAAATACATTGTGTGTATGCATAGTGTATGTAAGTAATGTAAACAATTTAAGTTATCCATACTTTCATAAATAATTCATGCAGAATATCCCATACATGCAAAGTTCACATGTTACTAAGTTACTAAATACGTTAGCTTTTTTATTAAAATAATAAGGCTCGTGGGTGATCACTGATCATGTTGGCACTATGAACTTGTCCATCTTTTGTGATTGGTGAAATGAGATTGACTGACAGTCGGTTGGTCGGTGCGGTGTGCGGTGACGGGACATATTTTTTTCTCTTTGCCGTTTCTAGACATTTTCCATGTGAATAATCCTTTACAAGGTTTACAATGCATGAATCTAAAACGTAGCAAGGCAAGGTACGCTAAGTATTATTTCGAAATTTGATCGGATCGATTATAGATTATATATAATAGTACGTGGCATTTGAATTAAAGCATATAGCCTAGCCATAGCTCTAGTAGAGGCCATGCAATACGAAAGGTTTATGAAGTAAATGAAGTTACGCACCAACTCATATATGTCAGTAATCAAGTTGATACTGAGTAAACAGGATGTATTAAAATACACGTTAAGTATTTCTTATATTAACATGAAAACATTACAAAAAAGCTAATAAAAAGAATATTATTTAGATAGTTTTCATGAAAATAAGTGAAATGCCACTGTACGAAAATAATACTCCTCAATGTGTGTGGTGTGTTGTTAAAAAGTTTGACATGAAATAAAACAATGGAATCTTGTAATAGAGAGAAAATCCCTGATTCCGGCAATGAGCCAGTTTGTACTGCTGAAGGTGTGTGAGAAAAAGCATTGTTGACTCCAGTCTACTTTGCGCCCATTTCTTAAAAAAACACTTGTGTGCATTTGTGTTTTATTGTGTTGCATTCTGCCACCCACAACAACCGTGTACACCTGCGCATTCCACCAGTTTCTGCCAAAAAAAAAATCAGGGTACTTACAAGAGGCAGTCATATTTAGTACATAAATACTATATTGTCTTGAGTCTTGATGTGTGTGTGTGCGTGTGTGTGTAAAACGTGACGTATAGCTAGTTTTTTTTGTAAAAGATGCTCATAATCTCCAGTGTGATGCAATGTAGTGTTTCTTTCCATTAATGTGTACCTTATCGTCACTTGTGTGTTATCTGTGTGCGTCTTTGTCTGTATGTCTGTTTTTAATGTTCCAACAAATTGTCGCTCTCGTGTACTAGTACGGGGTGTCGTAGTGGTATGAAAATATTGAACTATGTGCGTTCATTTCCTTCATGAATGCTGCTGACGTGGTAATTTTTTTTAGTTTGAAACAGCAAATGAAAATTCAAGTAGTGGGCATCAGTTAAATTGATGCTCTCACTGATTACTTTTTTTTCATTGAAAGGCTGAAAAGTTGTAAACAAAAAAAATGTAATTTAACCATCGCATATACATAAGTACAGTGAAACTTCAGTATATGAGCAATTACTTCTTAAATATGTTTACAATGAGTCATATTTTGTTCTAAAAAGTTAGTTCTCCCACTTTGTATCATATGTAGTAGCCACACATATGCATGTTAAACCATATCCAGCACCACATTTTACACAAAGTTGTTTCAATTTTTTAAATGTTTCTTATACAGAAACTTCACTGTACGTACAAAATAATTATGGCGCTATTAGTACTTAGTACTTTTTCTTTTATAGTTTAGTTAGCTAGCGGTGACATGAGCAATATTTTGTTTTAACTTGAGTAGCTGTAACCGTAGTAGTGGTATACGTCTTTAAAAACTTGAAAGTATCACTTCATCACAGTACGTAACTAAAATCGATCCACCCACCACCCGACCCCATTTTCCCCACAGTAGTAGCAGCAAAAAAAAAGAGTCAAACCCAATGATATAAATATACAACCATTACGCAACTACTCACCCAACTTAGTTATTTCAGAGATTCAGTTTATTCTTATTACCACTTCTTGTTATTTTTTTACGGAAAAAATGTACGTTAACATACATATATATTTTCCTGTACACTTCACAACGTTTTCACAATGCTAACTTCTATTTCCCCCTTGTCTACTTCAAACTTTTAGAGTATCTATTTATCTATCTGACTTTCTCCTTTTATTCACTTTCACTTTGTTTGCCATAACATTTCCCCCATTCTCTCTCTCTCTCAATTTAGTAATTTATTTTTATACGTGTGCTACAAATTTTTTGCATATATCTATCTATCTGTCTCTCTCTATATATTTTTAATTATATATTATATATACTGTTATGTAATTGGTGGAAAAACTCTGGTGTTTTCTTGTGAGCAACAACGTGAGAGCCTCGCAATAATAACAATAATTATTATTACTACTACTATCATTTGTATTTTATTCTAAAATGGTCAATGATTTTATATCAATCCAAGTCCTTCTTCAAAGAATGGAGTTTCCCCACTCACCACTTACAATCCAAAAGTGTTCATGTAAAAAAGAAAGAAATACATACATAGCAACCCATTCTTCTATCAAAAGTGGTATGCTAACTTTTTGCTTAACTTTTTTCTTTCATTTCCATCAGAATATTTAATATTAATAATAACGCCAAAATAAGAATAATAATATACTTATATATTTTCATCGACTTTTTTCATTCTTGATGTAGCAGTGCAGCAATTGAAGTATATTTATATATTATTATTACTATGATTATTATTATTAATATATACACACCGCTGCAGCCGGTAAAATGATTTATTTCTGTCTTGAAGCTGAAACTTTGCTTTAGTTAAAAAGTTGTTGCAGTTTCAGCAATGTAGCAGCAGCAGATGATGCTGGAATCTTTCAAGTTTCAAAATATATTTGCCATAAACAATTTCAGGATAAATGGTGAGATTCTCAATATTAAATATCTTTCTTTTCTTTATCTCAAATATATCTTTTTTTCATGGAGAAAGTTTCTCGAAATACCCCATATATCAAATATACGGAAAATATATTGTGTAATTCTAACAAAAATAATAATTTTAATAAGAATGAGAGGCTTTCATTAAAACCTTGATATTTCAACTTGTTTGGTTTGTTTTTAATTTCATATTGTTGGTGTGTGACTTTATTGGTCAGTTGATCACCCATTCTACTGCTCCATTTTAAATATTTATTGTATTGACACCCCCTTAACTTCTAAAATTAATATATATGTTCCTGTTAACTATATTAACAGATAATGACTGTGTATACATTTTTGTAGTTTCTTTTTTTTGTGCTCGTTTTCTCTTTATATATATATATATACCAATATATATTAATATATATTAAAGTGACATTAATTATTATTAAATATTTTGTGTTGTAGACAATCGAAAAGTGTGTGGTTACTTAATGTGCTCAAATGACTTGAATTGTTATGTCATATACAAACGTTTGTTGGTGCTGAAACTTAAATACTTATACCACATAGATTATTTACCACCATCACCGCACCATGCCACCACCGGTGAAAAGTATCTATAAAAATTTTCCAGCTCTTGGTAAAAATTACCTGTTGTTTTCGTTGTGGTCTTCCTGTATTTTCCCATCCTTGTCCACCATTTTAAAAATATATCCCTCGCAACAATCGATGCTATAGTTCTTCAAAACCGTTGTCCTTACCCCCAACCCAAAACAATTATCTGCCTCTAATTGTTGTGCAACTGTAAAAATATAAATAGTTGGTTAATGTCATCATCATCAATCAAAAAATCAATTTCTCATCTCAAGGCTCAAGATATTTACCAAAAGGAGCATTGTATTTTTTGCTAATAATAATTATAGAGGGTCATATTATGTATATATCTGGTTAAAATTATGCATACTTGATATCGACACACCAATACACATCAAATGAATTCTTACCTTAAATGATACCTCCTCCAGTTAAAAATATTACCACCTTTCACCACACCAAAAAAAACTCCTTTAAATAGAGATAGAATGTAGCATAGTATGCTCATAATGTTGATTAGTATTTTTTTAAAGATTTGTTTTGCTCATAGATAATCTCATCTAATAAACATGTAAACTAATATCCTTTACATTATATAAATATGTTAATAGCTGTAAGAGCTTTTTTATGAAAGAAAAATTATTTTTTTACAAATATTTTTTGTTGCTTCGTGTGAGGAGAGAGGAAAAAAGGAGACAGTGGATTGTTTTTGGATAATCAGAATATAGAACGCTTTGGTCAGACTTGAAAAGGAGACAAAGGAGATTTTGGGAAAATACATATATGCTAACTCTAACAATTAAACGAAATGAATTGCATATGCACTGCCGTGGAAACCTTACTACGATGCAGGTTACCCAACGGGATCCGAATGAAAAATACATTCTTTGGGAGAGGTTTGCATGCTGATTAAGGAAATTATAATCATTTTCCGCGG
>JAQFZH010000199.1:0-42779 GCA_034695485.1 Entomobrya nivalis
ATAAATACTATACTCAAAACTCTGACAAGTATCCTGCTAATGCGTCTTCAGACATGGGTGGAAAATAACAACATACTACCGGAAGCACAAGCAGGCTTCAGGAAAAACAGAGGCTGCGACGATCATATATTCACACTGGATGCAACTCGCGAAATTTTTAGAACACGACACAAAAGTCGAAAACTTCATCTCCTGTTTATTGACTTCGCTAGGGCTTTTGATTCTATAAATCACGGCAAACTTTGGAAAAAGCTCAATGCAATAGGAGTATCTCCGAAGCTTATAAGAATTTTGAAAAGCATCTATGATAAAGCAACGATGTCTGTAAGATCTCTCAGTGGCCACACAAAAAAATATGAAGTAGCAGAAGGAGTCCTGCAAGGTGAACTGACAAGTCCCCTCTTATTCTCGCTTTATATCAGCGATATTGAAGACATCTACAAATTAGCTGAAGTGGATGGACTTCGTGGTATAAACCTTAATCATAAGCAAGCCTTCCACGTCCTAGCTTATGCTGATGATATGGTCATACTAGCAGACTCACCAACGCAATTGCAACGCAAGCTTGAAGTGCTTCATAAATACTGTGAAGACTTGGGCCTCACAGTCAATGTTCAAAAAACTAAGATACTCATATTCCACCACCAACACAAGACCACTTTACCGAATACGAGTTTTATTTATGGAAGCCAAAAAGTGGAAGTCGTTAGAACTTTCACGTATTTAGGAGTAACCTTCTGTACATGTGGGAAATTTCATGAACACGTAAAGGCCGTTAAAATAAAATGTGCAGCAGCTACAAAATCTCTGATTAGTATAATATTAAGGAGCAAAATGCACTGTTGGCAGGCAATGTTGCGACTTAAAGATTCTTTGCTACTTTCAATTCCACTTTATGCATCTGGAATATGGGGGCTGAATGAAGCGGATGAAATTGAAAAGGTACAAAACACTTTTCTGAGAAAACTGCTTCATCTGCCCGCCAACTCTCCGGGTTACCTGCTGCGTATGGAGACTGGTGCTCTTCCTACTACTAGCCACATCTTACGACGCTCGCTGTGTTGGCTGAACAAATTACGTGAACATGACGACTTTCGCCTCACAAATATATGTCTAAAGGAGCTTATAAAACTTGACAGTTTGCAAATTAATCCGTCCCCTTACAACTGGTTCACTCGGGTGAAACAAGAAATACTGGCACTTGAAATCCCCTTTGTTGCACTTGTGGAGTCACAGTACAACTGGGACTACCTTAGTATAGGAGATATAGTATCGACATATGTACAAAGGAGTGAATTGGCGGACATTGTAAGGTGTGATAACTCAAGCTACAGCTCCTTCTACCATAAAATGAAATCGAGACACGCTTCAGAACACTATCTGTCCTATAAGATGAGCCTGCAACATAAAAGTGCGTCTCCATTCTGATAGGCTCCCTTTCCTGAACATATATGTGAACCACACTTCATACAAATTCTCGCCTACCAAGAAATGTCCACTTTGCGGCAAAGATAATGATGATCTGTTCCATGCCCTAGTTACTTGTATGCACTATAAATTTAACAGGCCTGAGTCCTACTGTGAAATACGAACCCGTCTGTATACACACAAACTGTTTCGGTCCTATAATATAGATTATGTCCAAAAAATATGCAATTACGTATGGTTGCTACTAAGGCGTAGACAGTTTTTACTTGGTGACTGATCGTCGCTACTTAAAACTCTACGCCACCCCTAAATGTCACTAAATTACTCCGTTTTGTTAATTACCCTGATGTGTGTTTTGAGCCTTGGCCTATTATCCTTTTGTATATATAGATTATGCATAGTGTAGTAATACGCGTTTCTACATGTTTGTATATTTAGATAACGCGTACCTACGATTAAAGTGCACACCATTAAACATTTAATACATCAATATATATATATATATGAATATACCTACACACTATCTAATACATTATAATAATACATTTATACCCCTAATATACATTTAAACGATACTATGAAATTTATGGCGGGCGAGCTTTGCTCTCTAAAACCGTCGAATAAAATCCCCTCTGAGGGAACTAACTAACTAACTAACATTTGAACTGTTCCGGGTAAAATTCATAGTTGAGAATAACAATTTCGTTTAACCAACTTCCATACAATACTCTCACATATTTTAGGGGTTTGTATGTGTATGATGGAGGAATACATGAAACTGATATTGTATTAGTGTAATAGTGAAGGCATTTATGAATTAATGGTTTAAAAATTAAAATAAATTGATATAAAACATTTAAATACAATACAAATTATATTTTGGTAACACTTTTTACGGTATTTAAGTACATTTACTTAACCTATTTCATATCTTATTAATTCATTCATTTTATTTAACAATGCAAACGACCTAAATGAAATACACAAATTTAACACGAATGCCATTTTTGCACGTGTCGAACAAGATCCACTGCTCTTTTACAAACTTTACCACAAGTTTCACATTTATATTTTCCAGTCTGGTGTACTAAATTGTGCTGCTGTAAACATTTTTTGGTTGCAAACTCTCTGGGGCACACATTACATTCAAATGCCTTCTCCTCGATTTTGTATGAAATGTGACCAAATAAGCGTCTCAATTCAATAAAAGTTTTCCCACATAATATACAAGTGAAAGGCATTGACACTTTGTCCAAATGTGTCAATTCGTGTTGACGCCAATTTGCGTTTGAACTAAATGGTTTTCCACAAGTTTTGCACCTAAATGGCTTCTCGCCCGTATGAATTCTCATGTGAACGGTTTTTTCAGTGTTACTGCCAAACTCCTTACCGCAAATTTCACAAACTTCCGCCTTCTCTCCAATATGCCGACGAATATGGGATAGCATGTCATATTTTGAACTAAAGGAGCCCATGCAAAATACACAAGGCACCTTTTCAAAGTGACCATGTTTCTTTTGGAAGTGTTGTTGCAAGCCGGCTTTTGTGGTGAATGTTTTCTCACACAAATTGCAATTAGTTCTCTTTCTAGCTTGCATAAGCGTGTGAGTTATTGAATGACCTTTTCTTTCACCATCCGTGCAGAAAGTTTTGTAACACATTTGACACTTAAACTGCTTAACTTAATTGTGTCTCTTGCCATGCCGAATTAAACTTATTTTGTGTCTGAAACTTTCCCCACATTGTTCACATTTATATTTTGGCCTTTCATTTTTATCGTGATTGAAACTCACATGATAATTCAGGTTGCCACGTGAAGTAAATGCTTTTTGGCAATGCAAGCATTGAAATTTCTTTTGTCTATTGTGAACTGTAGCAATATGATTTCCAACGGATTGCTTATCAGTATCAAATTTCCTTGTTCCGTAAACGACTTGGGACAAAGCGTACATGAATATGGCCTTTGACCGTGATGATGTTTTACTATATGGTTTTTTACAAGACGGAAGTCAGCAAACGTTTTGGAACATTGATCGCAGGGAAAACGTTCCCTTGGTAAATTGCTGTGCAGTTTTTGTTTGTGAAGTTTTAATGATGTTGCACTGCTAAATTCCCTATTGTTACACTGTGTGCACTGGCGGTGCTCAATACTAAGCTTTGGGCGCATTTTGGATATATTGTAAGGATTGAAGACTTCTGATGAAAGATTTATTTTTGTTAAAAATCGGTTTTTATAAAATTACTCAAAGTAATAGTTAATTTCACCTTAATTTTTATTTAAAAAATAATACTCAGCGAGCAAAACAAAACAGATTCTGAACTCTTCTTGCAATGCTGTTTACATAGGTTTGTTAGTAAAATACCAGTATGCATACATAACATGTTGAGAACAAATATCAAACTAGAAAGTTATCCATACACTGAATATATGTGCAAGGTATGAAGTGCCTGTTTCTATTCAGCAGGTGCATACATACTAAAACAAGAAGAGTTAAAAAAGGTGATCATGTAAAATGATTCACAGGAACAGATGATGTTTATTGTAGGTTTTTGTCTGTTGGCTAGGAAAAAATCAGGTAGCTTGAGCAGTTTGACTACATACCGGACTACAGCGCGGAACAATGACACATACAACATGTGCACTCTAACACAAGCGGACATCTGGATTATTATGCTTTGCCTAATAAGTAAAGACTTTCTAAATATGTGAAGTTTTCATAGGTAGGAATAACTTTGTTCTACCTAAATGAAGTGTAAATGAATTTGTGATATAATCATGTAAATCCCAATAAAATTTTCATGTTCTATGCTTGTTGGCCAAACGTTTCATATTGCTTTATAATAGTTATTGTAAACTAAATAAATTGTAGGATATTTAACCAAATTAACACTAAAACAATTTAGAACAACATTCAAAACAAAACGTGGTGATGTTATTTTAAATTGGAAATTATTTGCATGATTTCGGCATAAAAAACCTTATGAGTTTGAATATGTTTAAACATTTTTGGACTCGCTTGTTCCGTTCACAAATGTAAACATCATGATCCGTACATCAAAATGTACAGACTTATATAGTCTTTCTTTTTCCGCAAGAATCTCCCTTCACCGCACATGTGCATATAGGTTCTTCCGTCTTGAAAGCTGGCGAGCATGTAGGATATGTTAGCATTTTGTCTGCTGTGCATATAGGACATGCCGTAAATGACCCGTCGATACGCAAACTTTTCACTGTGTTTGTACAAAACTCCATATCACACAAATCGCACGAATATGGCTTTTCCTGAACATGTCGTTGTAAATAATCAAAAAGGTTGATATTTTCCTGATAATTGTTAATTTCGTATTGGAGTAACCCATTTGTGCATAAGGTTTGTCACGGCATGCTAATTTCTTTACAGAATAACGTTTTGATTCTTACCACTACCACGTCTAGATTAAAACTCTAATTTATATTTTATAGATCACAATATTTTCCTCAAGCTGTACATAGATTGCCAGAAAATTTTCAATGGTTTCCTAAAGAACAGACAAATTGCTCTTGCAATCCGACAAATAACACGAATAAATTGCACACGACACTCAATGCCAAAACCTATTGTAGCCACACCAAGTCCACACAAAAGAAGAACAAAAAATATCACAATATTTCCCTCCATATTCGGCTTTTCAATTTTTGCCAAACCACTTGCTTGATTTGGTTCAAAGTAATGTGTCGACTTTAAAAGCTTCTGCCACCAGTCCCATGTACCAGATTCAACCATCCCACTTATTCTTTTAAACACATTCCGATGTATTTTACCCTGTAGAAAATATCCATGATTTGCATGATAATAAGTATCATTACCAACATGCACATTTCGCAGTTGATCTCTGGAAAGATCTTTAGCAAACTTATATGACATATATTCCGGCAAAATGGCGGCCGTTTTGTTGCACAAATTTAAAATATCGTACAAATTTAATAAAGTTCTATCATGAAGTTGTTTTCTGAGGTGGGTATAATATGACCAACTTTCCAGTGTCCAAGATTCTGTTCTCGCCGATTCTACAAAGTACTTAATGCCACCTTGAAGCAATTGAATTAAGCCCGGTTGAAGCTTAGCAAAATCATTTATCCAACTTCCATTCGTGGTTTTCCCTTTAATTGGAAACTTACGTGCCCTTACAAACATTTCGGAGTAAATGTAAGAACTTATTTCACCCCTATTTTTGCTGTATATTTCATGCGGGGAAAACTGTTTCATATTTTTGAGCGATTCTACAGTGCCGTCAATTTCAGCGTAAGACCATTGCATTTCACCTACTCTTGTGTAAATTTTAAAATTATCCTGTACTAGCTCGACAACGTCAGTATATCCTATCGGCTTTCTTGGTAGCATCATATTGTAAATATTTGTGTTTTTATAGGCATTGCTTAAAACTACACCAACTAAAAGTGAAATTGCTATGAGTGGCCTAATTTTGTTTTGGTTAAGAATTTCGTCAGCATAGGGATTACCCTGTTCTAGATAAAGCCTAATGAGGTACATAAGGTTAGTGACTAAAATAGACCCCAAGTTTTTAAATCTCTTCAGCGATAAGATGGTAAGAGTCAAAACAACGGCTATTACACTCCATATTAATATTAGCCAAATTATGTAGTCAAATGCTACTAGCAATTGCAAAAACGCGTAAGATTGTTTCCCTTTCCCACCCCCACAACTGACGAATCTAAGTTTATTGAGAGTGTCCTGCAGATGCAATTGGTACAGAAGTGTGTGCTCTGTTGGTGTATTTTCTGATGAAAGAATACGCGATGCTTGGATATTCTCAAATTTACCAATTTTCCCATTCGTACAAGAACGATGCCACAATGAGTATAAAGAATAGTTCCCAAAAATATCAAGCCATACTGAAGCAAGTCCTTGGTACAAACGTTCAATCTCGTACGTTAGAGGTGTCTCCACGGACTGATGACGCCTAAGTTTCGTGTCATATTTTGGTTGGCATTTCTCAAGTTGTTTAATAACGCCTGAAGATGTAGAGTCGTCCTGCATATAAACAAAAAAATGAACTTAATTTAGGTGTAGTAGGATTTGTACATTGTTAGTTCAGAGAATATCTTCAGATAAGATCAAATAACTGCATATTTAAATTAATATTGTAATGATGGGGTTATATTTTGAACGAAATCTTATTGCCGAGTTCGTCTTAGCATTTTGTGGAAATATTTGAATATTTAAAGTCAGGATTATTTAGTCCAACCTTATTGATGTTTCTATTTTTCATAAAATGCTTACAAGTCTAAAAATTGAAATTTTAGCAGTCAAAATATTTTTTTAACACTCAGCGGACATAAATATTGACATGTATAATAAACATTCAAACCTAAAAACAGATCAAAAACTTAGCAGCAAAGTTTGATTAAATATTTTAAAACCTTGCAACGAAGAAATATTTATTTAATTTTCATCTTCATAACAAGTTAATCAAGTAACACATACCTGTTGTTCTAAATATCCCAAACTCCAACCAGCTTTTTTCGTTTCTTGTTCTGGTTTGGATGCAAGTTTCATTAAATAATGTGCATAAACTTTCACCATCGTCACACGAGCTACCCTGTTGGAAAAATCATGCGACACCATGTCTTCTAATATTTTTAGCTTCCATATGCGCTTCGTCCTACTATACGTATACACTAAAAACTCAGCATGCGTGTACAATGAACTGTATCGATACATAAACAGTCCTCTGGCAACATGTGCCGCCCAATTTGTAACATCTCGATTTGTGTATTTGATATTCTGTCCAATCAAAATTATGAAATATGGTCTTGATGACATTGAAATACTGGTTATCATCCTCGAATTTTCTTCCGACATGACAAACGATTTTGGAAATATAGTTGAATTTAACATGTATTGATGTGGTGAAATATGAATGTCAACTTGGCAATTCCAAGATTTGGTCTGTACTGAAAATATAGCTTGTTTCATGCGTACACACAAGTCGTCATGAAAACGAATAATATCGGACTTGAAATTAATGTCACCCAATAACTTTGAAAACTTACAAGGGACAATACTTCCATTTATTTTATAAGGATCCCCGTATTTTTTCAAGAAATTAAACGGAATCCATATAAATTCGTGTGTATACTGAAAGTCAGAGTTCAGTTTTCGAGTTAAATTTTCCTTAAGCAATGCAAGTTGCTGTCTTCTTAGAATTAGCGGATATTTGGCTGGTGTAATATCTGCATTGTTGTAATTATTCACAATATTTAAACAATTTAGAGGTATTAATTGTTTGAAAAACCAGTCGAGGTTTAACGTAGTATACTTGTTGCGTTTATTTGCATACTTTAGGATTTCTTTAGGAGGCCAAATATGCATCTGGAACTTTTGAAACATATCTCCTTTCTCGAGGTTTTTAAGCGTCTCTAATGAAGTTATTATATCTAGTTCACTTGATGATTTTTCTGAACTCGTGGAAGTTATTTGGCTGGTGCTAATCGATATCAACGATATAATTGTAAACAAAAATAACTGATCTATATTTTGAAACATGATTTGTTCTTTTAAATAATTAAAGTTTTTATATAGTTAAATTTCTTTTCATGACTTAAATAAATGTTCGTAGTTTGGTGGCACTATCTGGCAATTTGTTTACAATAATAAAAATGAAAACGTAAAAAAACGACAAATGGTTGCTTAAAAATGTTAAAGTTTAAATGATAACATCCAAATAAGTTTGGATTTATAGCTTTGAGTTACGTAGGTTGAAATGAATTACAATGCTTCTATATTTCTGGAATATTTTAACCTGGCTTAAAGAGACAGGCTAGTGTTAAACGGTAATATAGCAAAGCAAATGAAGTTTTTATTGATTTTCCTCAACCCAGACTACGAATCGATCACATCTTTTTAATTGCCTTTTTTACTATGTCGTTTCCGCTTGAAAATTATTCCACACATGCAGATTAGACAAACATTCATTTCGATCAATATAGTTTGACGGAATCCAGTATGGGAACATAATAAATGCCCACTTTAGGCCAACAAACCTACAAAAATGCATAAAGATATAGTAACATATGCGCTACATTTATTAACATTACAGAGAAACCTAGGGATCTGCGATTTCAAAGCACTAAACTTCATTAAAAGAGACTGAGAGTAGTTCCCAAATCTGGATAAGTTACCCAGCAAACCCATCTGCCCGGGTAACATGTGCAACCAGGAAACCAAATATTGCAAATTACTTCTAATGACAGATATATTTGGCCATTCTAGTTGACGTACGTAAGAATTATAACAATTGTGTAAATTTACACACGAATGACAAAACGAATAATGTAAAAAATCTACTCTACTCCAATTTTCCAATATTATATGCAAATTACATGGCAGCTTAAAAGCGATTTATAACAAAAATGAATTTCTGGTTTGTAGTCTATGCCTCAAATTAAAGCCAAAATTCTAAACACGAGTGTTATTTTTATTAATTGTACATTATATGGACATATCCTTAGAACAAAATACCAATCCGAGATTAAAGGACAATGTGTCATGATACATTAGTTGCTGCATACATCTGAAATTGACGACTTAGTAAAGGAATTAAGGATTTTATATATGCTTAAAGATTTATTTCTAGCTTTTAAAACCTTGAAATGTTCCTTATGTAGCAAAATGGATTACAGAACACTTGAAAATGTAACAAAAAAAGGTTAACCAGACAAGATTATTTTGTAAAATAAAGGCATCATTAATATCAGAATCCACAATACATTTTCAAATTTAATTATCGAGTGATTTTTTGTATTTCCATAGGGCTTTGAAAAATGCAGATGAAAAATAGAATTTATAGATTTTGCCCGAGCGTAAGCACATTTTCTTTAACTTCCGTATCGATCTCCATCAATTGTAAGTTCCCCCGATCCCGTCTTAGAAATAACTCCATAAACAACTCCATAAATACGAATTCTTCCAGAGCCCTGGTTAGACACGTTGCCGTTGACATTGCCATGAACCCTTAGTGCTCCAGACCCGGTTTGGGATACTTTTCCTTTAACATTGCCAATAATTTGGAGTGTTCCACTTCCCGTATTAAAAACATCTCCGTTAACATCTCCATTAATATCAAGTGAGCCAGAACCCACTTGCGATACATTGCCTCGAACGTTGCCTTCAATAGTTTGGTTTCCACTACCCGTTTTCCTTATCTCACCTACTACAACACGAGAAACAGGAACGTTTCTTCTGACCACCTGGGTCACACTCTGTTCGCTATTTTGTAAGGGAATTGGACACTGATTGTTGATTTTATCTATTAAGGATTCCGCCATGCGATTTCGAATTAAGGAACCATCCACTTTTAAATTACAACGGCATTGCGGGCATGTATCGACTTTGGAAGTACAACCGGCACAAATCATGTGACCATTTTTGCACTGATAAATTTTTCCGTTGGGAATTTCAAAGCAAACCGGACATTCAAGTTCTTTGTCTTCACCATTTAATGATAAAGTTGGGTCCTGGCTCATTTTATTACCTGAGTTTTCCATATTCTGAAAATATTAAATTTGTTCAATTATAAGTTTTGAAATGTAATAAAATAGTAAAATTAATTCAATAAATTAGTACAAAAACCTTTTAAAACTAGTTCACCTTAAAACTTTTATAAATTTAAATTCGAAAGTTTGTGGTTGTATTTTATGTGATTAAATGCACAGTAAACCTACTCGTTGCTTTTCTCCGATCGCACAGATAGATGACGAAACCTTGTTGTTCTATGTGCCGCTTTACCTATTTAATGACGAACTGAATTGTTATTGTATGGGGAAAAGAGTTAATGATCTGCTTCTATTTCATTTTTTCTGCTTCGTCAGTTGTTCTATCAGTGACATTGACGCAAGATGATTAGGTAAGAACGTTGGAAAATCAACAAAGTAAAATTATCTCATCCCATGCGCGAAGCTATCTATGCACTGTATTTCAACAAGAAACGGAGATTTCAATGTTTTTGAGCTTGGGACGTTTTAGATAAGATAACAAATGACTCATGGAAAATGCTATTTATAATGTCTCATCATTTATTTCCCTCATTTTAAATCATACATCAACAAAAAAATCCTCTGATAATATACGGTGTATTGTTGGATGCATTCACGGGTAAAAATACAAACTATATATCTACGTATCAATATATATTACATTTATGTAAAAACGGGAGAATTTGACTTTATATGTGTATATATGTAGCCCAGATTCCGTTCAGAGTTTAATATTAAGTTATTTTTATTAAAAATGACAAATATTTTATTTTACTGAACTACTAATTTGTAATTGATTGTAAGACTTCAAGAAAACTTTTCCAAGGCAAATTGCTACCACACCAAGTGAAATCGTTGTCCAAGACATTGAAACAAGATATGAGAAAACAGGTAACACGCATACAACAAACAAACTGGAAATAATATTAGCAAGTAATACTCCAATAGTAACAACTGCCACTCCAAAAAGGAAGACATAGGAAACCGTTTGGTTAAGCCAATTAGGGTCTAGTCCTTGAGTTTGAGCTTGATTCGTCATATTTTGGGATTGTGTGCCGGAGACAAATTTGACAATAAATTATTTACAATAAATTGTGGACTTGCAACAGCTTTCTCTGTAAGCCTCGTCTACAAATATAAATTACTTATTAAACATAATGCAAAGAAATATTAAGTAATCAGTTATTAAACTAAATTACTTTTTAGTAAGCAAAAATAAATTAATGTTTTCTTACGGTGACTATCAAAGGTTGCATTTGGTTTGATGCTCGTTGGTGAAATACTCTGCAGTTTGATAGCAACCTGAGTTTTTAAACCAGTTTTAGAAAGGGCAGTGGCATGAAGGAGTGAGTAATTTTTGCCAAACGCTGATGTGTTTTTTATCAAGTCAAGAGTTCACAAACCGAAAAAGACGCATTAAATATATCAAATATCCACTTGACAACAATACAAACGGACAGTGACTCACACTGAATTCCATAAAAACATCCGAAAGCCTGATAACGTGCAGTTAAATATTTATTGTGCAAAATAAGCCTAGAGCTCATGAAAGTATAAATACTTCATTGCTGATATCACGAGCCATTCGTTTTACGTCAAAAATTGGTTATTTAAAACAAATAAATAAATAACTCATACTTTTATAAATCCGACTCTACAAAGCCTGAATGGGTTCTTACCTTTTTTCTTGGTAGTTCTCCGTAAAATGTATGTTTGATAATGACTAATTATGAAATGTTTCGTGCAACCAGTTATTATATTTATCAATGTACCGAAGAATGATACCATTTATTATGTCAAGACAAGGTTACAGAGCGATTCATATTTGTCATCATTGCATCAGTTTCAGTGAAATTAAAAATATTTTATTCACAATTGACGTCACGGCACTACCAAGTTGTACATCAAAAATACATGCTGTTATATATTGGTTAATGGTAGGTTCTGATTGAGTAAGGCTTATGGTTCGTATGAGCTACATCATCAAAAATAGTGGTAAAAGCATGTGACCGTAAATTCATTTTACTAAATGACCATGCATGTCCATGAAACTGTGGGCATACATTTATGTCAACAAATATATTATGTATACTGATACTTATTTAAGAGATAACCAGCATGAGTTTAATGTGTCCAAGGAATCGGGCGTAGTAATCTCTCGACATAGCATGCCGTCATCAGCTTGGTTGTTGATTTTTTGTACTTCTAATAACTGAGTCGTTTGGGAATTATTCCAAATAAATATTTCGTATTGTGATTTTTTGTCAAATGAACTGGTAATGTTTTATCCTAGAGAAGAGAATCACGATTATTTATATTGATATGCACTTGGATATGCAAGAGATAAACACTGGTAAGTATATGCGCTTGAGAAAATTAAGCAGTAGAACAATATAAAATATCAGCTAATTGGCAAGAGTCTTGTTAAAGGAAATGTATCCCTTGTATCAGATTTACTTGTAAAATATGCTTTGACACAAAACAATACGGAACCTTTGCTATTTACAAATTTTAACACTTAAAATATATGTACATATAAAACAGAGCCCAGAAGCTGCTTTCACAAACGACATTCCCAAATTTTGCATTTTATTCTGACCAGTCATGGTAAACCAAAAACCAAGTGGCACTCTCGTACATTATTTGCACTTTATTTTCTCTTAAAGTACTTACAAATTAAACCGAAATGGGAAGATATTTATTTATTACAGTATCCCTGTATGTAATAGAATTTTACATGTGTTCTTAGATGCATTCCCACAAGCTCGAGTATTTTGCATTTCCATACCAATAGATACCAACCCTTCTCATAGAGGATAGACAAGCTACTCAATTTTTGTCTTTGGTCGTAAGAAGACTTTTTGTGATTTCAATATCCCTGTATGTATTAGCATAATATGCTGCTTACAAACTGATTTGACAATCAAACCATGAATAAATAATTGAGATGTATCACTACGATTTTTAATCCAATATTAGTTAGGAAAAATAACTCTTCGTGATTAGGTAATTATGGCGTGAATAATTTCCAAATCTGAGAACTTTCATTGTTTTTTCCTTCTCATGATTGCCGATTATTGCAAAGAAGTTTATCCAAACCATTAAATTTATCTAGTTTTGATAATTATTTTTGTCCGAATTATCAAACTTGATGTAAATATGACTATGCATATTTATGAATGTATATAAATATAAACTTTTGTTAAATAATTCTGGAAATGAATAAAAGGTGAATTTGTAATTTTTTTAAATGACAGAAGCTAGCTGTGATATGACAGGCATATAAAATATATAACTAGCAATGCATATATGTTAATACTAACCACATGGATATTTACTTTGTTAAGTTTTTTCCTTCACTTCATTATTTTACAGCAGAAAGTAAAGGAAAATTTACAAAAAGCTTCCCCTCAACACTCAGCATCCCCTAAAGAAGTAGCAAGTATGCTTATGTCCTTTTAAGTTGGAGGGTTGCATTACCATCCATACATACGTTCTTTCGATCGATAGTAAGGGTGGTTTTGGTGTTCTCATACACAGACGCAGCTATATATGTACTGAATAAGAGAAGAACCAGACATTTCCGCAAATTGGCAGTTGAAACACTTCTTGATTTTGCGTGCTGTTACGAGTAAAGCATGGTTGAGCTTAAGGTCTTGAGGAACAAATAAGTATGTATAATAGATTTTTGTAGCACTGTGACGTTAGTCAGTTTGACTAACAACCTTATGCTCACACGCTAGCAGCACGCAAAATCAAGAAATGTTTCAACCGCCAATTTGAGGAAATGTCTGGTTCTTCTCTTCTTCAGTACATATAATAAACCCCACTGAAATAAGAAATCAAGCCAAACTCATAAACAGATGAGCTATTGTAACTTTGTGCTTTACCCAAACCAAATTTTTTAGTTTGTGGAACAACAACAAAACAAAACATAAAAAAACTTAACTTAAAAAAATTTAACCAAATTTAAATTTTACGATAACCAAAATGGAGTTATTTATTTTACAAGACATTGAAGTTATTTTTCCGCGACCCAGCAACATTTCTATTACTGATGGGTTATTCGAAAGGGAATCGGATGACATTGAGACAAAAATCAGTGCAGCACAGAAAGATGACGGGGCAGATGCTGCACCATACACAAAAAAGTTAACAAGTGCAATAGTTCAGGATCTTAGTGTACTTAGAACCAAGGATTATTTTTTGTAATGATAATGATAAAATTTAATAATATGTTCTATTTATTTGAGTTGGTCATTTGCATACGTATTACATATAAACTTTTGATTCTTTTCACTTTAAGGGACTTGAACGTCAAAGTGGGGATTTCACTATATGATTGTGCAAGTGTTTCACCAGCATCCCCTTCTGAGGATGATGTCCCAAGTCAACCGCCCTTCTATGGAACCATAAGAATACACACAGATGAACATGCTACAGACACTTCACTCACCATTCTTCACAAAATGTTTAAAGGGGACGTTAGCGTGAATATCTACATAAATCAACTTGGTTTAAAGGATGACCTAACAGAACACTTTTCTCCGATTAACCGAAAAGTCACAGGTAATATCTTCACTTGGGTCAAATCACTCACATTATTTTTCTCATTTGTGAAATTCATGATAAAATTATTTCATTTGTGCAGGCTTGAAAATAGAGAACGGGAATGTCAAAGGAATTCTCGCACAAAGCATTGATAAAAAATTGTTGTTTGCATGGGTCAACTATCGCGACTTTTCCAGCCGTATTTCCGTATCAGTGGTGCTTAACTGCGCCGCCTTAAATTTACTGGATACATTGAACATTAATCCAGAATCACGACTGAACCATCTCAAAAAAATGTTGGAGGATTCGACATGTTGGGATACAGAGATTATGGTGGGAGTGGGGCCTGATCAAATAAGCATTAAATGTCATCGGGCAATTCTTGCAACTGGAAGTGAGGTGTTCCAAAGTATGTTCGAGAGTGGAATGAGAGAGGCAACCACAAATAAAGTTGAAATGGAGGGAGTAAGTGAAAAAGGGGTTAGGGCTTTGCTTGCCTACTTGTACTACAGGGACACAACGGCACTGCACCAAAGTAGCGAAATTGCTCTTGAGATATTACAAGCTGCGGAGAAATATAATATTCAGGGGTTAAGGGCCACTGTGCAGGAAATCATGATGGCAAAAGAGGCAGCTTGGTTTGGACTGGATACAGCTATAACTTTGTACATTTTTACAAAGGCGATTTGCGCAAAAGAGGAGGAGATAAAGGATGAAGATGAAGACATTGAAATGCAGGATATAAATGATGTGGGAGACAAAGATGAAATTGACATTTGGAACAAGCTAAAAAATCGATCTTTGAGAGTACTCAAATGGTAAAAGAATATAAAATATAACTGTACTGATTTTAACATATTGCGAAACTGGTTATGATTAAATTTTCCTCTGTTGTGTAAATGTAACAGGTACAATAGGAAGAAGCCCAAAACTGTACTCGAGTCGGTCATTTACTACGAGTTTTTTAGCGGGAACCCCAGACTGGGAATTGAAATCAGCAATACGATGTTACGATTGGGTTAAATGTTATTGGAATATTTTAAAGTGTTTAAATATCAAGTCATGTGAGGCAGGATGAAAGTTGACTATGTTATCTGGCTTTAAAATAATTGTAAAACGTGTTCACCTAAATATTTTCTTATATTCTTAAGTATTTTTATATCCGTATGATGCAATAGTTATTATACAGGGCAGTAATTATTTATAAAATTTATAACAATGTGGACATAATTTTAGTTTAGACATTGTCATAGCTACATTACGGTTCATGCTATTCTCAAAAAATAAAATGTATATGTATGCATGTATGTTTATTATTTAGGTAATGGTGAACTTACTTGTCAAATATAATGTGTTTATTTTGAAATGTTATCCTGAATATTTATTTAACTAGTCAAGGCTAAAAGCTTTAAAAAAATAATTAAGACTCTACCAAAGTATTTTTCATTCTAGGTATTACAAGTTGCTCAATAGGTTATTTTTATGATTTTAGGATGGACTTAATATATAATTTTTATTAAATGTATTTTATTACGGAATTTGTGCAATTGGATTACTAAAAAGAACATATCTTTCTTTAGAATAAATCAACAGAATACCAGGATACAAGACAGTTTTCACTTTGTTATAATGTGCAAAAGTCATAATGCGTTCCAACGTAAAATTTTCTTACAATAATATATTAAAGTCTGGTTTAAATTACTTCCAAAAAATATATAAGAACTCAATTGTTGTACATGAAGTTAAACATGCATACAAAATTGCAAAATAAAAACTAAAATTTCTTATAATTTTACCCGATTGCTTATTTAACCCTACCTATATTGCATAAAATTAACTTTGATGATATCAGTTGAAACCAAAAATAATATACATGTAACACGTCACAACCCATATTGATATAATATCAGCACAAAATCCCAAATGAATAAAAAAATCATTATGTAAAAAATCTAGTACCGTAGTCTTTAAATATTTGCTTCATTATTCAAATGAAAACACTGGTAAAACTAGATTTACTACAACATTGATTACCTCGTTCAGATTTTATGCCTAAAATTTCAGCAAAATTTATTTCCCATACTGGGAATCGAACCAGGGCCTGCTGGGTGAACGCCAGCTATCCTTCGACCATGTAGGTGGATATGGAAGTTGTGTTAGCACTAGATTGAGTGATCCAGGGGAAATGCATGTTATATTTAACTAATTAGGACAAGCATGAAGATTAAAATCAATTAATGAAATCAATATTTGGCACAAAAACTACAAAAATAAGACGACTGCAATATTTTCAATACAAACCATATGCCTACCTCACTCGAACCTTTAAAATATAATTGTTTTTATTTTATATTACCAATAGATTTTAAATAAAGTCAACATTGGCCTGACTGTTGTAACCGATGCCTGGACTAAAATTATTACTAGTCCAATGACGGAGCTAATATAATTTTTATAATCCAAGAAAGTCATCTCCCAATAATCCCTGCAAACTATTGCGATTCCAATATATAATGCTGATTTATAGGGAAGCTTCTTTGCAGGTTTTAGCATGCATACTCTCGTCAAAAAAACTGTGTTTTCAAATGGGTTGACGTCGGGTCGAGCAGTTTTCGTTTTTGTCAGAACTGAATAGTAAATCCCCAAATCTCCCAGAAATCATCCAGCAGCAATGTTACATAAATAACAAAAAGAGCTGCGCTTCATATTATTAGAAGAAGATTTTTGATGGCTCTGGTATCCTTGTTTATCTCAGGATAATGCGTATGCTTTTAAATACATATACATCAGCTCGAGCATTCTTCCTATTTTACTAAAAACAAAATAGGGAATCGACAATAGGGACTTTTCTCACTGCTTGTTGGATGGTAAAGTAAAATGGAAAGGTGCACTGCAAACTCACTTGGAACGGAAGATTTTTGTGGATTCCCTATTCCCACTTGAGTGAACGTGATATTCAGTGATGAAAACATTTTGTATTGAGACCTGCGATTTCTCAAGGTCTCATGAAATTCCTCCATTTCCTATGAAGCTATGAATAAACAATGAGTAGTAGTAAATAAGTAAACAATTAATAAACTTAATATGACTCATGAATATTTGAGGATGAAAATAAACCATGTAAAACTTTTTAAAGTTTTTACCGAACCAGTATAAAGTTTTGAGGCCATTTTGTCTATGAAAAAGGTCATTTCTGACCCCTTCACTTCCGGTTTCCATTTTGGCAAAACGGCTTTGCCAAATGGCAAATAGACCGGCACAAAATAAATGTAAAACATAACTGAAACACATCTATATTTTTTGAAATCGTTCAGATTTCTTACGCGATTTCTTTAAACACGCTTTGTAACTGAACCAAACCTAACCTACCTTATTACGACCCAACACTGTCATCGATATATAACTGGTTGGTATTAACTCAGTCGAGCAAAGTCATACCATCATTCATTCAACAGATGGAATTCTGCTTCATACATGTACATGTGTTTTTATCAAATTTTATTTGTTGATGTTTTAGTAAAAACCTTGCATTTTATTCACATTATTATAGATTCTAATGAACCAGTGAGAATCTCTGGACATATTCAATACAGGATGTTAACGTTGTACAACATTCTAGAATAAATACTGCAGTTTCCAATGATTCGTAAATTATCATATTCATCATTTGTCAATTTAAACATCCTATCTACCGTTTTATTTCATTTAAATTTAAACTGAAGTAAAATAAGCATCAGCCTATGAACCTATTAACATTAGCAACCATATTTTTCCCAATATAAAATGTATACAAATAAATTTGTTGAGCATAAATGCAATGCATTTAAACATAAAATACATTTTACCGTTTTTTACTCAAGTTGAATAGTAATAGCGATCATAACGACGAAGCTAAAAGAATGCTACAAATGAACAGACAGACGGACGGACAAACACGCTACGGTCTATACTCGCTGAGCTTCGCATTTCAGATCCGTAATAAATATAAACCCTTCTTAACCAACCAAACTTTATAAGGGCTATCCAGTTTAAGTAGCTTGTCGTTAGAATACGTTTTCTAGGATTTTAATTTTCCTACATGTCTGAATGTCTTATGCGGATTTAAAATCAATTTGGCAATGAAACTGATCACAAATCGCTGAGATTTTTTTTGAGATATTATGTGAAACATAAAATGAGGGAGGTTACGATGTGTGAACAATTTTAAGCCTTGAGAATTTCTTTTATTTATCATTATTTTGTGATAACTGCTTCTATTTCTCACAGTTGTTGCAAAAATTAATTCCAACTTTTAACCTCATACAATATTCATATTTCAATATTGCTCATAGCAATTTATTGTACGTTATATCACTGTAATCATATAATAATATAAAATTTGGTTGAGTTTTTTTGGAACTGAATAAGAGATGAAGATATATGATTTTGGATGAAAGAGAAGTTGGTTACCGTGTTGTGACAATGATATGAGACTCAATGATAGAGTCGTCTTCTTCTTAGTATACCTTCATCTTAATCGATTATATGGAGACGAAATTTGTTAGTCGAACTTTTTTTGATTGTCGAATTGTACATAACCGATTGCTACATTGTTGACTTTTTTAATCGACCTTTAGTAGTCGAATATGCATACTGTTGAATTTTTTTAGTCGACCAGAAACAAATATACTTTGTACGAATGAGAGTATTGGGTTGTGTTTATTTAGGTTAGGTTAGATTCGGTTAAGTACTGATGGGAGTGTTGGGTTGTGGTTAGTAAGGTTAGGTTCAATTAGGCTTAAAACTACCAAAAAATGAAATTCGACTATTTCTGACTAAAGTCGATAAACAAAAGTCTACAATATGAATTTCGACTGAATTGATTTCTTCTAAAAATGTTCTACTAAACCAATTTCATTGATAAAATTTCGACAATAATTTTTAGGTCAACTAAAAAAATTTCTACAAATAATTTTATTCTAATATGGTTATGCACTAAGTCCTATTCGACCCTATTATACCGACTTGATATAAATAACTAGGAATACACTTATCAATTATCGTATGTCAGAATGAACCAATAACTTCCCCTTGTTACTCAGCTCTTCTAAAATGCTTAAATAGTGAGTTATTTAGTGGTAGCAAGTAGGTGCATTGCATTTTGGGTTGTTTCCGTAGGGTGAAGGGTTGCCATACCCATCCATATATTGTTTTTTGAGGGACACTAAGGGTTGTTTTAATACCCTGATACACAGACAGACACACCCTTTAATAATAACTCTGAAATAAGCCATCAAGCCAAAAACATAAACAGATGAGCCAGTGCAGTATTGTGTTTCACTCATCAATTTTTTAAAGAGCAATTATATAAAAGCTTAATTAAAAATTTACGACGGTTATTATGGAGTTCTTCATTTTACAAGATATTGAGATTAATCTTCAACCACCTACGCACACGTCTGATAGGTTAATCGAAAGGACGTCAGGTTTCTTGGAGACTGAAATCAAAGCAGCAGTAAAACATGATGGAGCAGACACTGATTTTTTTACAAAAAAGTTAATAAGTGCAATAATTGAAGACCTCAGTGTGTTTAAAAGCAAGAACTCGACTTTGTAATGATAAATTTTAAAATAAAAATGTACAATGTTGTAGTTTGACGTTTATATACTTTAAAAAATAAATTTCTTACTTGTTTTAATTCTAGGGACTGGAAAGTAAAGGTGGCGATTTCACTACCCAATTCTTTAGCAGTTCCAGCAGCACAAGCCCCGGAGAACCTTGTGAGTCTACCAAATGAACCGCACAGCTTCGGAACCGTGGAAATATACCACGAAAGTGATGAAGAGCGCACTTTACTGGCCAGTCTTGAAAAAATCTTTAAAGGTACTGAAGGTTGCGGGCAGAACGTAAGCATAAATGTCTACATAAATCAACTTGGTTTAAAGGATGACCCAGCAGCGGATTTTTCTGCGATTAACCTTAGAGTTACAGGTACGTATTGATAGCAATCAAACGTATTAAATAATATTTCTAATTAGAAAAAAAATCATAAATAAATTATCAACTTTGTGCAGATTTGAAGATAGAACATGGAAATGTCGAAGGAAATCTTGCCCAAACTTTTAAAGACGATTTATTGCTAGCATGGAAATTCAGAGGGAACTTTTCCAGCCGCATTTCTGTTTCAGTGGTCCTTAACAGCATCGCTTTAAACTTACTTGATAGAATGGTTATGGGTCCGCAATCCAAATATAAACATTTAAGGGAAATGTTGGAAAATGCCATTTTTTGGGATACGGAGATTTTAGTTGGAGTAGAGCCTGATCAAGTAAGCATAAAAGCTCATAGAGCTATTCTTGCTACTGAAAGTGAGGTGTTTCAAAGTATGTTCGAGAGTGGAATGAGAGAGGCAACCACGAATAAAATTGAAATGGAGGGAGTGAGTGAAACAGGGGTCAGGGCTTTGCTTGCCTACTTGTACTACAGGGACACGACCGCGTTGCATCAGAGCAGCGAAACTGCTTTGGAAATTTTGCAAATGGCGGAAAAATACAATATTAAGGGATTAAAATTTGTGGTTCAGGATATAATGATGGCAAATCAAGCAAGTTGGTTTGGAGTGGAAACAGCTTTATCTTTGTACATGTTTACAAAGGCTATTTGCGCAAAAGAGGAGGAGATAAAGGATGAAGATGAAGACATGGAAAGTCCACATCAACCTAATGCGGAAGACGAAGATGAAAATAAAATTTGGAACACGCTAAAAACTCGATCTTTGAGAGTACTCAAATGGTAAGAAAACATAAAATAAAATTGTATGCAGATACTGGTTCTAACATATTGTAAAACGGGTAATGATTACTTTCAAGACTGAAATTTCTTTTGTCAAATATATATTTCAGGTACATCAAGAGGAAACCAAAAACTTTATCCGAGTCGGTCATGTACAACCAGATTTATAGTGAAAATTTCAAGCTGGGAATGGAAATAAGCTCTGCAATGATAAGATTAGATTAAATTTTATTGAAATATTCATAATATCGAGTGTGTTTATAATATCGAGTCATGTGAAACAGGGTGAAAATTAAATATGGTAACAGGTTTTGAAATGTACAAAAAACGACTTCATTCCAATACTATTTTTATCTTATTGTTAGTCAACATATTTTAAATATGAAACACGAGTTGTTTTGGTTTAAAACATTTTTAGGACTTAAATTATTGATCATAATTTTGTTGAAAAAAATGTATTTGTATGTATGTATATTACTAAGGTAGGAGTTGAGCTTATTTGAAGTCAAATTTAATGTATTTACTCAAAGTTTTCTGAAATGTTATCCTAATTTTTTATACAACGAGTAAGCTATAAGCTATCAAAGCAAGGACCGTCATATCTACAAACATAATTAATTAAGACACTGCCAAAAGTAATTTTCATTCAAGGTATTACAAATTGCTCAATATTTGAATTTGATGGCTTTAAAGTGCCTTAAAACAAAATTGTACTGATATATATTTCATTACGGAACATGTGCAATCTGAATACTAAAAACAATCGTTTTATGGAGAAGTGGAAATGTACAAATGTCATATTACGTTGCCAATGTTAAAAATTCTTAAAATGTTATGCTATTGTTTTATTGAAATTACGTTAAAGTGTAGCATCAGAACTCAATTGTTGTTCATGACTTCAATACAAAATTGCAATATTTGTGGAAAATTTTCTTTTTTCAACTGCAGAATTATGTATCAAATAAAAACAACAACTTACATGCAACTTTACACACTTATTTAATCCGACTTTTATTGCATAAAAATTACTTTGAGTGGATCAGTTTAAACTAAAAAATTATACATATAACACTGAACATCCTATATAATATTAGCACGCAATCACACAACCGATAAAATTAACTACACAGCTGATTACCCAGTTTAGATTCTATGGATAAAATTAAAGCAAAAAGTATTTCCCATACCGGGAATCGAACCCGGGCCTGCTGGGTGAAAGCCAGCTATCCTAGCCACTAGACCATATGGGAGGATATGGAAGAAGTGGCAGTACTAGATTGAGTGAACCAGGGGGAAATGCATGTTAAATATAACTGATTAGGATAAGCATCAAAAGAATTTATTAATTAAACGTTTGGCACAATACCGTAAGAAAAGGAAGACTTCACTATTTGCAATTAAAACTTTATGCCAGATTTGTTCCATGATTGTTGTAGTCTAAAATTATAACATCACACTTGACGATTTATCATAACACAATTTTACCAACAACAATATTTATAACGTTTCTGAAAAGCAAATTGAAATTACAGCGTACTTCAATACAGTAAATTGATATTTTTGTTGACAGAGCTTATAAAATTTATGGGTATATCAGTAAAACCGTTAAATATTATCATGGAGGCGCATGAATTCAAGAAACTTTAAAAAAATATAAGTTTAAGTTTGAGCTTTTAGTTAACAATATAAACAGTAAGAATCGCATTACCTTAATCGGAAGCATAATATGTTTATCTAGTCCAATTACTCATCTTGTATAATTTTCGATTTCTCGAAATTCATCTGTCCTAAATTTTTACAAGCTAATGCATTCACATTCCAATTTATAATGCTGTTGTAAAGGGAAGATATTTGTTGGCATCAGCATCCGTACTCTCGTCAAAACTTTACGTGTGCTTTCAAATGCGTTGACACCGGCTCGAGCAGTTTTTCTTTTTGACAGAGCAATACCCAAAATACCAATACCTTTTGGTAATCACCAAATCCACCAGAAGTTATCTAAAGGCAATGTTGTATAGTTGAAAAAACTAAAGCTGTCCTCGTTGTTATTAGAGGAAGATTTTTGATTCTTCTAGTATCCTCTTTTATCTCAGGATAATACGTGTGCTTTTAAATACGTTGACACCAGCTCGAGCTTTTTCCCTATTTTACTAAAACAAAATAGGGAATCGACAATACAGACTTTTCTCGCTGCTTGTTGGATGATAAAGTTAAATTGAAAGCTGCACTGTGGACTTGCGCTTGAAACGGAAGATTTGTGTGGTTTCACTATTCTTACTTGAGTGAACGTGATATTCAGCGATGAAAACATTTTGTAATGGGATCTGTAATTTCTCAAGGTCTTACGTAATATTATATTTATGTATGAATGGTATTTGTCATGTAATCATATGCGTGTAGCGTAGAGCACTTGTTGTGGGTTGATAGAATCCTGCATACATAATTCAATCGATATTGAATTCGTTTGATGATAATCATTAATTACATGTAAACTAACAAATAGCTAATTATAATATTTGATGATGATGATTTGAAAAAAACACATTGCAACACTAAAAAATGAATTTGCTACTCTGTTATTATGACGTGACATTATGGCAATAATTTGATTTATTTTCAGGAATAAATTCCACGTGTATTTTTTACATTTATAAATTAGTATTTATAAATTAGCAAAACTGTAAGAATGCTTTACCATTTAATTTGTTAATTATAGATCAAGTACAAAACAAAACCAGTACATATTGGAATTGCACTTTATTCACACTTTTAAAATGAAGAGTTTTACCTCGTTTAACTAATGTTACTGGTGAAATGATATACTATTAATTATTTAGTAAACTTTTAATAGCTTCATCTGTACACGTGGTTAGTTAAAGCGTTAAAAAACAACTACTAATTAACAGTACGTAAGAGTAACAGGTTTAATGTAGCTGAAGTTTTACTTAAAACAAACAATTTTTTTATAGTTAAACTGGCAAGTTTATAGAAACATTATCTAATTTAATTTACTAAGCAACATAATATTGAATTATTAAAGTTTAATAAATATTTCCTGTAAAATAAATGGTTACATTTAGGCTAATACAAAATTTTGGTCCTTTTTATAAAGGTGAACACGGATAATTTCATTTTTAACCGGAGGACTTTGAGTGTATTACAAATTTTATATAATACGTATGTATATAATTTTTATTAATAATGTTTTCAGGTAAACATTAACCTTTACCATTATCATTTACTATTTTTGACAAACGGCAATATTTTTTATTCTAAAATAAAACCCTTACTTCTTTCTGCTTAATTCACGGTTTTTATGAAAAAAGACAATCATTAAGCTTCGCTTTAGTTTTTTTTTTCTCACTGAAAGTACGGTAAATTGTAAAATATACATTTATTTTAACATAGTGATATATTTTGTAATATATCTAATTGCTTATAATGGGTTTTAAGACGCTTATTTTTAATGTTTTGTTTTTGTATTGGGCATATTGTTATCCCCTTTTACATTCCATATTCCTCCATTTACTGGATAATTTCGTTAAATTATAGCTGCTGAGTGCATCACATTTGTCTATCAGGCTAATATAATTATCATAATTAAACAACCTAAACCAATAACTTTTGTTATGTAACGTTAGTTTAAAACAATACTTATCCTAATTATCAATTATGGTAACAAAATTGCTTCTTTTTCATATTATTAAATACCTTGATACTTTTCATTCATTATTTCTTTCTACGTGATATTTTTCCCCACTAGCCTTTTTATTCGCAAAAGGGTTATTTATATTCGCATGATCTGCAAAAACCATAACAATAGTTTACACCGTAATTTTATTAATCGTTCTAACCACTACATTGTGAAAGAACGGTATTGTCAAAAGACAAATAAAACGTTAAGCATCAAAAAATCTGTACTAATAAAACATTTGGTTCCGTATCCGCATCGATAATGAATTATGTAATAATAGATTACATTTCCATGCACATTCATAATCGTCAATCGTTAACAAATATTGTTAACCAAATTTTACATTAAATTTGATTCCTTGATTAAATAAAACATTTATCGTTCTATGCAATAGTTACTTCCTAACTTCTAACTGTATATTAGGTTTACGTTGCCAATAATTTTGGGATCAGACTTGCTTGCATACTTTTTGTGTACAAGTTGTGCTAAAATTGTTGTCTGAGCTACAATTTCATATGATGACTAACATTTTATTGATGTTTATTTATATACTAATGTATAGACAACATTTTTATTTGGTTTTACAAAAATGTCCACATGGACATTTTTATGGCACACATGATATTTTATAATGTTTCATTACTGCGGGTTCATCATTTTTTAAATAAAGTTTCTTACACAATTTTGTAACAATTGTCAATTTTTTATACTTGGTTGACTGATTTTACTGTTATGAATATTTTATACCAACGATTAACCAGAAATGGTTAACTGAATTAATGATTTAAATGGCGTAACATAAATCATGGTCCTTTTATAAAGGGCGAACCGGATAATTTCATTAAAAACCAAAAAAACTTTGTTTATCCAATTTTTCAAACAGTACATTTTGGTAAAAAATATTATTCCTATTTGGGCGATTTTTCTAATATTGCATTGTAAAATCCGAAATGCTTTTAGACCAGAAACACATGTCTTTCTTTCTCATTACCTATTTTACAGTACTGGCCAACTCTATTTCATTGTAGAAATAAATAACTGTTTTGTCCTATACTTTTGTGGTAACGGGAATTGAGGGCTAACAATAATTGTTTTGTGTAAAATTATCTTCTGAATACCAATGTTTAAAAATTAGTATTGTTATTACGTTTTTGTGTTTTTGTTTAAGAATCGGGCGACTCGGATAAAACATGTTACTCTACTTTTCCACAAAAAAATCTAAATTGCAATATTCCAACACCTTTACCATAAAAATAGAATTAAAAATTATTTCCAATGAATAGTTAACGTTCTATTTCATTGTGAAAAAAATAACTGACGTAAATCAATAATGGCCATTAACATTTGAGGTCCAAAACTGTACGACCAGTTTGTTTAAGAGTCTAGTTAATAATGCTTACGTCACATTTCTTGGCCTTTTTACAATGTTTACTAAAAATTGATAATAATAAAATGTAAAACATTAAAATAAAAACTGATATATAGCTGAATAAAATAATTCTGTTATTATTTAAGTTACTTCCTTGGAATAATAAAGTGGCTCTTGTCACTTATTTTTCTGTGATAATTGTTGCTATTATTTCACTTGATACCGTGAAAGTTGTGCTAAAGTAATTATCTGAGTTACAATTTCATATGAAGACTAAATTTTGAACTTGATAGCTTTTTATAAAAAGGGTCAACTTTTTACATTAAAGATGAACCAGTTATACGACAAATAGTACGCTTTATGACAATACTGACAATCTTCCATGAACAGAAGTATTATAGTATTCTTATAATATGTGGAAAAAGTTTCTATTTGGGATTTTGATAAATGTCTTCAACAACTAGTAATCTATTTTACCAAACTGCATAATAAATGTCATTAAATACTTCGGCAAACCATTTTTTTGGGAGGCTAGATAGTTCCGAAGTTGGCAGAACAGTTGCTATTATGTAACACAAATCATGGTCCTTTTATAAAGGGCGAACCGGATAGCTTCATTATGAACCTGCAAACTTTCTATAATGTGTTGATTTTAAACAATACATTTTGCTTAAAATTTAGTCTACTACATTTCAGTCAACTTATTTATAATCTAAAATCTTTTTTTACTGCATTCATGCAAAATTGACAAATTCATGCCATTGGTAAGTTTTACGTGAGATGCTTTTGTTTCCCTGCTTAACTGTTACTGTTATAACATAACCATCTAGTTTTCATCATAAAAGTGAAAAAATATTTTAACATTTAACTATTATCGTAAAGGGATGGAGTGCTAAAAAGTTACCGTTCTGAGTTACAATTTCATCTGAAAACCGATGTTCAAAAATAGGTATAAAATAACCGATTTGTATATAAGTTGGGCAACATATTACATTACATGCTGCACCATAAACAATATTTCTAATTATTTTTCTGCTCTATTAAGCTTTTTACACATAACAACACCCAGCACCCGTATTTCCCTAGTCCTAATTTTTACTTCACCCAGCTGGACATTTTTTACTCGCAATTGAGTTATTTAAGGTCGCATTTTGAGCTAAGAGCTTTTTTAAATTTATTTTTCTTAACTTCGATGTTTAAATTCAATATTTTTCCTGCCAATACATTTTGAAAGGAAACAAATCTATATCACTCATTTAGTTGAGCTAATAATTTTCACAGAATTTTTTCACCCTAGTTAACATATTACTTTTGGAACACACTTCCTGGGTAAATACACGTTAAAAGTTTAAGAACTTTTTCTTCGCCTTCGGCCTTTGAAAGTTGAATGCTAAAATTTCCATCTGAGTTAATATCGTAAAAGGATTAAGGTTTCAATCTGATTGATGTGTACATAATTTATTGGCCATCTAATTAAATTATAAAAAACCAATAACTTATACCGCAATGTATAATTTGTGTTATTGATAGATTTTGTGCATTAACACAGTCATTATGCAGTATTGATTCTTTTAGGTCCCAAACAATACATTTTGTTTGGAATACAAATTTGTGATTTTGTAAGATCACCTTTTCATCTGAATTTTTGGCTTGACGCATTTCAGTCACACTTTTTGTAACAATTTTGTTGAATAATTCATAAGGTGTGGCAATATTTGTATTACTCATCAAGTCTTTTTGCATACTCGTACTTGGAAAAAGTTGTGCAAAAAGATATTCTGAGTGACATTTTCTTATGAAAACTATCTTTCTAATCTTATTATTTCTGCAGTGAAAGGATTGGTCAACTTTTTCATTGTATACAAACGAATGAATCATACCATATGGGTATATTCTGTGTTGCTTGTGGAATTTGGATGTTACTACATTTCTTTAACTTTCTATCAATAGGGATTTCAGAAGATTTCAGACTTTTTTCAGAAGTATTTTTTACAGTCTTCTGCTGAGCATATTAAATTTCACTTTGAATCATGTCTAAACTATTTCAAAGTTCAAGAAAGGTGTCAAAACACACTGAAATGCCAAGATTACTTGTTTCTTGAACGTACCAATTATCATTTTAAGTTAACGGTAATTTTTCAGATTTGACTACCTAACCACACAATTCATAAATTTTCCAACTAACTGCAGCTGTATTTGTTAACTGAAATACCTTTAATCTTTAAACGATCTAATTATTAACTTTTACAAGTTGTAGAAAAATATTTCACACTATCAATTTTCTATCAATTTTAGAAAAGTTAGTGTATTTATAGCAAATAAATGACTTGACTTTTTAACTTTAACTTTTGATGTGTCTACCGAGCTAACAAACTTTGTTTTTTGGTATTATTTTGCAAAGACAAAAATATTACTCTTTTGTTACAACCTAATTTACACTTTGAACCAGTACTTAAAAACTAAAAGTGCTTATTTAAACCAGTAACACTACAAGATAATTTGCTGTGCCAGATGTTTATTTGTATCCAGATGTCTCCCTGATGTAATGCTGATAGATGACCCCAACATGTGTGTAGATCAAGGACATTCCTAGAGCACACCGTCAAGTTTTTCTTTTGGTGAAGAGAACAAACTCTAAAACAGAATAAATATATAAAAATTATTACTAATATACATTACAGTACTTGCATAACTATTGTGACTAAAGGTGACAGTGTTAACAGCACACTAACAACTTATACCGAATTTAACGAACTTGTTTGTAAAAGATGGATAATTAAATCCGGGAGGTACGTTTCTTTGATGATCAACCTCCATTCCAAATTTTGATGGGCTGAGGGAAGGTGGTACGCAAACTATAAGTTTAAATTTGTAAAATGATAATGATAACCAATAGTAAAATGAGTTGTAACAATAAAATATTATGTGGTATAAATAATTTAACGATTATGTGTTCAATTGACTAACCTGTTATGCTTTAAAGCGAACATATTTGGCAACTGATGATGTACCAGTCACAATCCAGAGAGTCACCAGTAACAGCTCATCACAATTATTTGTTGAAAATCAGCCCTGCCCCTATAATTTTATTAGAAAAATAGAAAGAAAAAATTAAACCTAGTGAACTAAATAACACAATACACATTAATACTAAAGTTCTAGCTATTTTTCTGAAATGTAATGGAGTATTTTAATGTTTAAGGTACTAAATTTATAATATATGATGGTTAAATACTTTTCAAAATACATGATACAGCAAACACTTAAAATAGTTAAAATAGTTCACAAGAAAACTTATTTCGTATTTTTTTTACTTCTCAGAAATATTCCAAGCAAGCACGTCTCAACCAACTGACAAAATTGTAATGCATCACAGTAAAGCATCAAGCAGAGAAAATCTTTCAAGGACACATGCTTGGCTTGGTGAAAATAGTATTTGCCACCACTTTGGGTTGGCTTGGCTTATGCACTATGAAAATCTCTCTTCCCACATGCATGTTCAGATTAAGAACAAAGAGAAAGAGCGTTTTGGGCTTGAAAAATATCTATGTAAAAATGCTGCTTGTAATAACTTTATTGAAAAAGTAGAGCCAGTGTTGTCAACTAA
This sequence comes from Entomobrya nivalis, assembly GCA_034695485.1. Classification (NCBI taxonomy): domain Eukaryota; kingdom Metazoa; phylum Arthropoda; class Collembola; order Entomobryomorpha; family Entomobryidae; genus Entomobrya; species Entomobrya nivalis. Next base: position 29,958 of record JAQFZH010000199.1, read on the forward strand.
TAAAAGTGTTATTAACACAATGTAACGACTTCCTTTTTTCTACTGAAGGGTTAACAGAAACCTTTTTTTTGCAATGGACAGTTATAATATTTCTTTTTTCCTTTAATAAGGAATAGCAATGAGTGGTTCAAGTATGAAATATAAAGTGTTATATTGTTTCTTTATGAAATTATTCCATCATCTACATTTAGCAATTAATGGGCGAAAAAAGAAACAAGATACATCCATACAATTCCTTTTCATTAATGTTGTTGAATAAAATACTAGTTTACTATTTGATGATAATAAATTTCATCATCCTTGAATTGAAAAGAATACACAATTAACAATGGAAGTGAGCACTAATATAAAATCATTGACAGTGATATGCATTACTTTTATGATATAATAATTATTATGTATGCAGGTTTTTGGAAAGTATAATACATCAATTGGTTTAAGATTATAGAAACGTTATATATTTAACCTTGGGTTTGTATTTACATGTATGGTAAAATTAAATGATTTTTTTTATATATGAAAGTAGCCAGATGATAAATACTTAACGGTAAACTCATTTATATACGCCTTCACAGATAAACACATCAACTATCATCCTGTGCTATTTTTGTTTTACAAATTGATTTTCATGCGCCCTGATGAAGAGTGTAGTTAACACTTGAAAGCTTGGCAGTTAATAAATAACTTTCCACTTTACAATCTCGTGTAACTTTCATCAACATCAAATATGTTTCATTTATTTTCCAAATTGTATTGTATTTTACCTATTATTTGTGACATGCATAATCAGTGTAACTACTTAAATGTAGCCTGTAACGATACATTTGTAATGGAATTGATTAGATAGCCTTTGTGTGTATTTAAGTGCTAAGAACGCTTAGAAACTGAAATTTTTTGTTGCATTAGCAAACGAATAAATATAAAGACCATAAACGATAACGGCATGAGTCCTAATTTCATAGTATTAACGAAATCTTAATTGGGAACAACAATAGTACTGTCAGAAATGTTTTCATTTAAAATTCTTACTCATTTTTTTTACTTCATTGTATATCTTGAGATCTATTACATGAGAGTAATAAAGTAATACTTTTGCTGAGCACAGTATCCTTGCTCGTTTCAGCATTTTCTGTGTACTTTCAGGTATGCTCACACCGGCTCGAGCATTTTCATTTTTTATCATAACAGAGATGCTACCAAGCACCCCTCCAGAATTACCTTTTCGTCATGTTGACTTTGAAAGTGACTAGTAAAAGCTAAAGTACCAAAATTCTCTTTAGATTGGAAGATTTTGTGTGTATGCAACATTCTGTCATGCTTGAACGTACGTTTTGGTGTTGAAAACAAATTTCAGGAAAATTAAGAGCTTACATAATTAGAAAGACACATAACTGACTTGAAATAAATGTTTGGTTAACGAATATTACATACATCAGTTATTATTATTAACCGGAAAAAATTGTTGCGCTAAACGTGAAAAATAATAATAATACACATGATTTCGTAACTAGCCGAGCAGTTAAGTTTTCACAAGGCCATATAAAGGTTTATTGTGCAGTTATAAGTAAACTCTACAATAAGTACCTATTTATATTGAAAAAAGGCAGACACAAAATAATCTATACTATTCGTAACAATCCCATCGTATTAGAATCATAACTAAGTAATTAGTTAAACGTATTTTATATTTAGATCCGGGCGAGTTCATTCTTTGAACAAATAATGCTTATAATGTTGCCAGTTCTTCTCGAGCATATAAGTGTGTAGAATTGTGAACATTTTGCTAAACATTACCACAGCAAACCCTTTTTTAAAGGGAAGATCTTTGTCAGTTTTTATATCCTTGCCCATTTTAGGAATTTACTTGTACTTTTAAATGCATTTCTACGAAGCTCGAGCATTCTTCATCAGAGCAGAACGTCCCATCAGAATTGTTCTAGCCACATTTTGTGTTTTAAGACAGAAAAGTTTCTGAGACTACACGCCTTTATTTGGATTGGAAGATTTTTTTAAATTTCAACATCCGTACATGCTTGTAGAAAGTATTCAATGGTAAACTTGTTCAGCATTGCGATTCTCAACAAATTATCCTTTATTACATACGATACCACACTATCACATTTAATAAAATAATCCTTCACTACTACTAAAATGGAAATACTACTAAATAATATTGAAATTTTAGTTAAGCTGCCGCATTACACCGGATTAAGACATGAATGTGCGTAACCCAACCACGAGTGTTTTACTTTAATTATAATATTGGAGATGATGGTATTGAGTCACAAGTTCGCCAATAAACGAATAAATGATTAAAAACTATGCATGACTTTTAGTAAAGATATGCAAATTTTAAAATTGAATGTTGAAACTATAAGTTATGAATTGTGAATGCTTTGGCTACATATGCTTGTGAAATAAATTAATGAATTTAAAATAAATCATTTATAAAATGTGATTATGTAGGGTACACAAAAGTGTAAAGTTTTGACAGAGATCATGAAATTTCATTGACCATAAAATTTAATTTATTATTTGCAAAAATCTTTTTACGTGCTATTTAGTTAGTAGTTTTACATTTTAATTGTAATAATTACGTTGATTTCTTTAACTAAATTCACATTATTTGTAAAAATGGTATTTGTTGTTTTAACTGGCAATCGTAAAACAAAACTGCGGCCATGATTAATTATACTAAATTATGTTTCCAGTGCATTTTATTTTAGATTAAACTCGGTAATAGTAACAAATTTTACAGTTACCGAATTAAATCGAATTTATCTTGAATTATTTCAAGAATTTCAAACATCAAACAAAATATTTTAGAAAATTATTGTAACTGCCATTGAAACCTTTCAAAGTTAAAGAAAACTTACAATTGTACTTACAAATTAATAAAAATTCTCACAAAATTTATTATCAAATTGTACCAAAAATAAGTAAATAATTAAAACCAACTTAAAATATAATTTGGTTTACGTAGTACGTTTTTCTACTAAGGTCATACATTTAACGAAAGTAGTCTGTCTGATTATCCAACCTCTGTTGCCAATCATTTAGTAAACGTATGTCCATACACAAAACAGTCTGTAGTTAGAATATTCTTATTTGAAGATAAATACTTCGAATCTTGCTTAAGAACAATTAACTCCACTCTGTATTTTAAAACTGATTTGAGTATACATGATACAAATTGCCAACTCTAAATCAGATTATTACTTTTAATTAACTTTTTATCTCATTCAAGCAAATACCTAAACACTAGAAACAGAGTATTTTTTGCATTTAAGCGTTTAAATTGCTACTAAAATCTACTGGTGCAGTTTCTACAACCATTTTGCGTAATTTGGGGCAAAATAATACTTTCGATTTCATCCCGAGTACAACATTCCATGAAAACTTCAAAAATATAAACTACTCGTTTTTTAAATGCATTAGTTCATTACAATAAACGTGGGATTTGATGGTACCAAGTTATGCATAAAAAATCACCTTGACATACATTAAATTCTTTCCAGCATTGAAGTATCTGACAATAATCATCATAGCAATACTACGTTTAGAGAATAATTATTACGTTAATTTTTTGGAATAAGACCTTTTATCCCAACAAAATATCCCATTACAATATAATTAAAACGAAGACACAGTTGCCGTGTGTATTTGAAACCAGGGAAAATACACAGGGTAGTAATATTAGTAATGTTTTATGTATAAGTACATATTTTTTAAATTCAGGCTAGTTTTGCAAAATGTTTCAATGTTGCTGGCGCTTGCGTTTTGAGAAAATTCGATACTTAGAAACTTGAATTAGAATTGATTTAATTAAGATTGGAATAAAATGAGTTTTTGATGTCCATGTTTCAAAATCTTGTTAATATTGCAACTTGCTAAATAAATTTATAGTGTGATTGAGATCAAATAAACTGAGTTGACAGCATCTATTTGCAAGTTATATGATGTATAGCTACACGACAGAAAAATCTTACCATGCCAAATGTTAACTAATATTTTGCTTCAAAAATAATAAATTTTGAATGGTTTGAACAAACTACATTGTTGCTCTTCACGAAGGTTGTTTTGCATTGAATTGCAAGAAATAAGGAATAACTAAGAATTATAGTCTAGCCTTTATGAATACACAAGAGATCAGTTTAATCCGAGCACTGTAAGGAAGGTCAGGTGGTTGGTTCCGCTGATCATTTCAGGAACCCAAGCTATAAATAAAAATAAAGCGCATATTTAATTGTCATGCAAAAAATCCTTTTTTCACTTTATTTAAAACTGGAGTAAAAAAAGCTGCCCAATTTATATTTAAAGCACTATAAAAACTCGAAACTAATATATTTTGTTTCAACTGAACACAATATAGATTTCACAAACCTTTCATTCTTGAAGAAAAACGAATACAATCCACAATTTTCCCATGACTTGTAATATCGGCCTTTTTAATAAAGGACCCAACTTCCTCTTTGGCAAATGTATCCTGTTGCTCGCCTTAAATTTGATTAATTGCCTGCAATAGATGAAATAAAAATTGTACAAATTAAGAAAAAAATCTTGTACACAAAATTAATCAAACACACTAAAAGCTAATAATAAAAATAATGTATCGTCACTTACCACAAAGGAAAAGTCAAAATTGTCAATTAAGCCATCTTGTGTCACTGGAAAAGAATTACATTTCCCATTTCGCCCCCAAAACTGGAAGAAGAAGAACGTGCTGACTGAAAAACAACTGCGGGCCAACTAAATGGCTAAACTCGATAATAGCGTCATTATATTTTTAGGGTATGACCACTTTACACATCTGCAAGGTAAAAAATACTTTAACCTTTCAATACACTTATCCTTAAACTTTATCATGTATGTTTTCTTAAGTTTTAGATAACTGCAAATGCATTCATAAAAATACAAAGCGGTTTGTACTTTTCCCTTGCGTTTACGTGATACGAGTAAGCAAACCTAATTTTAAAGTTTGCAGTTCATTGTTTCAAATAAATAATAAAAACAGCTTTCGTGAGTCATTATTCTTGTTCGACTTCTTCACGTGATATGCACATGCGATTGTAATCCGGTTTAAGGGTACGCATGTATTCATATAACCAGTAGGCTTCAGGACAAGCCACACACATAAGTATACATAAAATGAAAGCAGTCTTTAGCGTGTGAAAAGTCAACATTGATAATTTATCTAGTGATTTGAGCTTAAAGAATGAATTTCTGAAAAGCTAGAATAATTATAAATATTTATCAGCAGTTTACGCTATCTTGATGTTATATAAATGAATATATTGATACGAAAAGCTATCAGTAGATAATAAATCGTTTAAACAATATTACTTCACATATTTGCTGGAAGTTTAATGTAGCCCTTTTCATGAAAGAACATCATGAAAGCCTTTAAAACATTTGAATAAAATCTTAACCATGAAAAAATGTAATTGATATAGGTTACTTTAATGATTGAATTTACTTCAATGATTTTACAGTTAACTCATTTACATTAGATAATTAATATTATACACAGAAATACATTTAATTGTTTCAATTAGCAAATATGGTATGAGCAACATGCGCAAAAATAATAACACGAATATAGGTCTATGGCATAGACCTTACTTGTTGAATAAATTTGTAAAAATTAATACAAAATACATAGTTTACATAGTTAGCGTACAAATGCTTACCTTTCTTTTTTGATAGTTTAATAATAATGGAAACCTTTAAAAGTTGATTTCAGTAATGGTTTTGCTGCTATCAAATTGATTTATAAACGTAATTGCTTTGGTATATTAATAATAGATGGAAATGAAATAACTGCTAGTGCAATCTTTCATAAATATTTGCTTTAATTTATGCTTAAAATAACTCATTGTAGGCATAAAAATGAACGTGTATGTTAACCGTTTTTCCTGACAAATGTTACCATATTTGACGATGCACAATTATTACACACGTAGAGAAAACCTCTGACTTGAGTAGTGACTTTATTTTGATAACTTGATAACATATGAATTTATTTATGGTTGCGAGAAACATTTATAAAGCATCAAAGATATAAATCCCAAAGTGTTTTCGAAAGTTAGTTTGGAATTTAATTGAGAACAATATCATTGTAACTACAGCATATTACTGTTTAGATTGCTCACACGTTACTTCTCATCTTCATTGTATATCTTGAGTTGATTTGTTTTATTTCATATAGATTTTTGCTGAGCTCAATATCCTTTCACCTTTCAAGATTTTCTATGTACTTTCAATGGTGTAGACACCAGCTCGAGCATTTAGATTTAATCTCATAGAAAAAATGCTACCAAGCATCCGTCCAGAATGAAATTTATCTGTTTTGACATTTGTAAGGAATGGTTTCGTAAAAAATATCACTGTATTGAAAGAGTTTTGTAGACAACATCTTCACATGGTTTGATGGGTTTATGCTTCTTGTGTTGCATGCTTTTTGAATTGGAAGATTTTTTAAACTTCAATGTCCGTACATGCTTGCAAGAATTATTCAGTGCTGCAGACATACAGCATTAAGATCCGTATGAAAACTGCGCAAGATCTTATACTTATATTATATTTTCTTTTGATACGGAAGTTTGTATTGTGCTGCTGCTTGCTACATTACAACATTCACAGTTTAACAAAAGTGCATTGCTATTATGCCTGTTTTAATTGTATGATGAAAACTGTTAACAAATAAATATTTAAAGTCGTGAAAAGTATTGCCAATGAGATGTATTGTTTTATAATCAAATATGAAATTACTTGAACACTATGAGTCATACATGATATTGAGACATAAATAGGTGTGTAAAATTAATGAGAAAATACAAATATTGATTTTTGAAATATTTTGATGTACTCTAGAATTATACAAGACGATGCAAATTATGCCAATTATCAATCAGTATTTTTTATCCTAAAATCATTGAAGTACAATTTTTTAAATGTTAGGTTTACATATAAAACATTTATTTAAACTTTTCTTTTTAAATGTTTTCCAACAACAAATTTTTGGTGTCGTACCATAAACATAACACTGAAGATATAATTTTTGTTATTTGAAATACTACACAATGTAAACAAATGTCTTTACATACGTAATTAAAGCATTTAGTGTTTTAACAAATTTCCAATCTGAATCGAGTTTAAAGACTATTACATTAAAAAAAAATCTCATCAAATATCTTATGATTATTTTTCAGATAACCTTGTAATCATGCTCCACAAAATGCATTCCTAAAATATCAATTTTTCATTGCAACAAAAGACCGGTTGTCATTGCAAACAAAAAATCCCGTCTGTTTTTATCAGTTAGGAATAAACATTCTTTTTTGTAAATCATGATAGTTACATTGTATTTTTATCACTATATTTGGTCTAATTTCGGAACTACTAAACAAAATTACTATCCGATTATTTGTACAGTTTAGGTGATAAAGTTTCCCATCAAATATTAGATACTAATCACCAGATCAAGTAAGACATTGTTAACATGGGATGCATGGCGCACATCTTCATTGCATAACATTGAAAATAAATGAGTAGTCGTGTTGGTCTTATTTGTTTCGTCACGAAACGCAATAATTTTAAAAATTCAATGTTTTTTTTCCGTGGAAGTACATTTTTCACGGAAATACCAAACTTGGACTAACTTATTTAATGTTGGTGTTAATTGTTGTATTTGTCAAAACCTTCTTCGTTTTTAGTGTACTGTCTAAAAGCAGTAAACTTGGAAAATTAATTAACTTCGTCAATTTAACTCAACTTAAATTTAAATTCTTTAGCTTTTAAGCCAACTCTAAATGAGACGAATAGATGAAACATGGCTAGAACAAAATCGAAATTCCTCTTAAATCCGTGAGTTATTTCATAATTTTAAAACGAAAACGTTTTTGATACCATTTTGTAATTTAAATCAGATTATGTTATATGTCAACACTTAATACATTTAAACGTTTTACACGTATCCTTGGCCGTGAGCTACCGTGGTAATCTGATCATTTGATTAGCTTTCTTGCAGATGGCCATAACACTAAAATGCTTCATTTACCTTATGAAGTTTTGTAACGAAATAAGAAACCAGATACAGGTACTCAGATAATGAAAGGGCATTTATAATCATAACTTGTCAAACGCCATACAGCCCAAAGATTGCTAAATCTTCATGATAGTAGCAAATTTGATAAACTGATTTTGGGGAAGATTAAATATTACAAATGGTTTTTAAAAACTTATGTTGCAATACAGCCCAATTTACTGACAGTTGACAGAAACAATGACATTGAAAATGGTGGGATATTGAGAATTTTTTCTTCGTTACAAGCCGGTTGACATCAGTTACTTAAGACAGTCTTGGAATCTAAAATAGTACAATTTAGAAATAATAACGGTTTATTACAGTGCTCAAAAAATTGAAAAGGCTTTAGATTTGGTATTAAAAAAGTACTCACCCTTATGTCCCATTGCATTGCCTTCAAATTGTTTCAGTGGAACTCTGAACAGAACAGTTTTAAAGACGATTCTTCGCAGCTGTAAAACTACGAAGTTTTTACAATTCAAATTGGAATCGTAATTTTATATCTTCACTTGTTAAAGAAATATTATTCGCATCGAGGTGAAGACATTTCCATGGTAGTGCCTCTGCCTGCCAGACACCAGATCATGAATGAATACAATGTTTTTTCTGTTGGTATTTTTTCTATATGTATTTCCCTCTGGTATGACACTAGTAAATGCATTCACTTGTCGTAGTATTACATAGAAATGAGACATCAAAAAGCATGCCCATGACAAACATAAACGAACTGCTTTGATCTTTGCTCTACTTTATTAAGTGCCGGAATGGTAATTTATAAGATCACTCAGTGATGATGGGGGGATTAAAGTCTGTCTATCTACAGGTCTGTCTGTCTTATGTTGCTCTGGAATGTATTGTGAATGAATTTTATCAAGACCAAATGGTCCACAAAACAATATAAATTTTAAATATGTCTAGTTAAAATAAATTTTTGAATGACAAATATTTAATTTACGGAAGAATAACGGCAAATTGATCAATTACAATTGGTGTGCTGATCAACTGATAATTTACCTGCTTTTTGTTTACAAATATGATTTCTGGCACTTTTTTATCGCATGTTTACATGATACATTTCAGTCGATAAAACTGAAGGAAGCTCGTTTTATTTTTACTTGATGCATTTTTACACCATTTGAGCAGAAGCAGACTATGCGGCGTCACTTGTTGACTAGTATCTGATCTTTTTAAATACAAATGGCATGCCGTGTATTTTGATAGGTAGAGATTATAAAGTCAAAGCACAGAATCGACAAGTATTTTTTTGTTTAGCAAGTCTATTTATAGCAACGGTAAATATATGCTTTAAAGTCAACGCCCTGTATTCTCAATTATATTATCATGCATACATTTCCCATGTGGTTAAAAATACAATTTGTACAGCAAAACAACACTAATAACTTGGTGAAAATATAGGACATGATGACATTTTAGATGATGATGAATGATTGATAGTGGAATTAAACAACACACTTTGGAGTGGTGGTTCAGTGAACATTTTTTGTGCAGAGAATAATACAAAAATGCAATGTTAAATTAATGTATAGTAATACAAATGTAGCATCTTGATGCATAAAATAACTGAATTACGACAACGGTGGACTTCGTTTGGTCATTATTATCACTTCGGTCAGTATCACAACTTACATGTAAGATAATTGTAGCAATTTTGTGAAATCGAAATCACTCAAAAAAGTGGAGAGTAAACGTGCAGTAAGTTGAGTAGAATGTTTGACCATATGTTCTTCTCTGATAAAAGAGGAAAATGCTCGAGGTGATTTCACCGAATTTAAATGCACACATATTATCCTGAGATAAACAAGGATATTAGAATCATCAAAAATCTTCTAGTAATAAAGAGGGGTTCTCTGCTTATCAACTAGTAAACATTTTTCTATATGATTTCCGGTGGATTGCTTGATTACCTGTTCTGCTCAGAAGAAGGAGAAAACTTCTCGAGCCGGAGGTCATACTTGTAGTGACACGTTCTATGATACATCAATGAAATTGGGATGGCCAAAATGATTTTCTTAAATAAATACTTTGCCGCAGTAGCACAAGCGCATTTTAAAGCAGTAGAAAATAGAAAGTCAACTGGGCAAGGCTGTGACAAGATATGCAATGACAAGATGTCTCTGGGATTTTCCTTTAATATCAATAACCTGTGTTTTCAGCACTGAATAGTAAGTACTTTCCATCATAGGAGTACTGAAACCAAAAAAAAAACATTTAAAAATCTAGACGGTAAAGTAGAATTTTTCATTTGATCATTTGTACAGCAAGCAATCATATAAATCCTGGCCACATGCTGTGGTGATCAGAAATGCAAAATGCTCGAGCAGTTGTCATTGCATGTGTAAAATTATGGCCAAGGAAAATGATAATTTGAAAGGGGAAACGGCACTTCGAGTTCTCTTTGTTTAATGCTATGTCTCTTTTGAACGAAGCTGTGTTGATCACACGTCTCAGATATAAAAAATATGTGGCATGAGAGTACACTTTAGTTTTACCAAATATGCGCACATTTTTACAATGAAAAATTAAGTTATGAAGTAAACATGACTAGTAAAAACAGTGTAAAAAAAAGCCAAACCACTTCCTTTCTCTTTTCGTTTTCCTCCAAAAATATTCCTTAGCCTGGAGAAACATCATTGCATTTATCAAAACGATATAATAGGCGTATGCATGATGTAAGATTATCAAAATATGCAAAACAAATAATGAATATACTTAAATTATTGGATTTTACAGTAATCGTATGTTCAAAATGTTTTATTATCTGTCTTTGACACATGTTTGAACATTCATAGATATAAAATTGATTACCGATGCATTTTCATACTCTTAACACAACATACACAAATCTGACAGCCCAATTGGTTTCATTGATGACGCAACAGTATTATATTCACTTGTAAATCATGATCTCCGTAAAACAAATATTGGTCACGAGATGCGTCCTTTTAACGGTTATTTATTGTGGAAATGAGTTCACAGGAGACTCACTCAAAACTTTATCATATTTCCATGAAACGAAAAGCCTGGTAAGTGTAAAGTATGTAAAGATGAATATTCATGAAAACCCATCATATTTCATCATTAATACGAGCTAGTTTATTATGCATATCGTTTATTCACGTTCAAAATCGTTTCACATATCAAACCTCATGTTGTAAGCTTATCGCTATCACAATTCTATAAACCCAAGAGTTTGAGTAATAAACATAATATCGGAATGCATCGGCTACCAGTAGTCTACTTAATCTTTACTCATCAGACTGATAGGCAACCAAGTTGTTCTTTGCTGTATCTTTTCAATAGTTTCAAATTATTTAATAAACATAATGACAAGTAACGTTTCTCTCAAAACAAATATGCATCTAAGCTTTGCAAAAGCTGTCAAACAACCACAGGTTGTAGACAAGGTAATAAATATAATGTTCCCTTGTACCGAAAATCAGAGATTTTCGAAAGTTTTCCACAACTTGTTTCCTGATTCTTTGGAGCACAACAACAACATGAAAACATTTCTGGGAATATTTGAAGATTTCCAAAATTCCATTGTAAATTGATCTGATTAAAATATTCTAGAATTTTTTTGACAAGCTTTTCCATTATAAACTATTCCTCTTACAGATACCTGATTTCAGAGAAAGGCAGGCAGTTGACCTAATATACGAGAAACTTGGCATTACTAAAAGTGAGGATGGCGTGTATCAGTTTTGGGTTTACCTTATTCAGGTTACTGAAAACAACGTTTATTTTTATTTCTACGTAGCAAACTTTATATCTGCTTTACTAATTTAGATGCATCAACAAATAAGGAACTACCGTCATCGACCAAATTTCGACAATGTGTTTGCATTTATGAACGAGTTTCCCATTCAAGACGTCCGCGTTGTTATTATTGGCCAGGACCCATCCCCTCTCTGCGAGTCAAGCGGTTTTGCATTCCATGGATCAATTTGTCCAAGTACAGCAAATGTTATAGACTTTTTAAATGAAGAGTTCAAGCTGGTGGATATATTCACTCGAGGTGGAAAGCCGCTAACTTTATCTAATGAAGAATTAGATAAGCATAAGGAAAATTGCAACCTAAGTGGATGGATCAAACAAGGTTTCAGTTTTTTGCATTTTAGTAATAAAACAAAAAAAATCAATCATGTTCGAATTTTTAATTTTAGGTGTACTTATGATAAACGCCAAGTTGACATTTGGAGAGGACCTCTGGACCAATTTTACAGACTACCTTGTTAAGTATATAAGCGATTTTTACCCAAATATCGTATTCATTCTTGCTGGTGGACTGGCTGCTAAAAAGGGAAAGTTAATTAACAAGGTAATAACTGGTTTTTCAATAAATCGTTTTGCTATTATTGTGAAAACTACGATTTTAATGCTGGAAACCCAGAATTCACCGATTTTTGTTGGCTTGTTTGTAAAATACAGAGACAGCATTTGGTTATGGGAGTATATCATCCCATCAATCAATACCAAAAATACGAACATATCAGATGGGACGCCCAGCTTCCATTCTTAAATGCAAATTTCTTTCTCTTCCAAGTTTATCGGGAAAAGCACATCCCAAAATCAATTATTAATTGGGAGAAAATAACAAATTATGATGAAACTCAAGACCACAGTCTTTTGCGCTTAACATTTCTGTATGAAAATTTACTAAGTATTGCAAAAGCCGCACCAAAATTGACATCACAATATGCTGGGGAGTTTGTGCA
>JAQFZH010000200.1:0-42723 GCA_034695485.1 Entomobrya nivalis
GTTGCAAAAAGTCAATCACATTCATGTTCCTTCCCCAATCGACGTTCCCTACACAAATCAAAGCACACAATAAATTAAACATTTTTGAGAACATTAAATATATGTATCAAAATAAAAAAGTAAAGGTTAAATACACACATTCTTAAAAGTGTTCAAAAATACCTTATTTTGGGTCAAAACCAGCCCCTTCTGTCAAATCTGTCACAATTCATTTTAAAGGTCCATCAAAGGAATTCTATTAAAATATCAGTTTGAATTTTTCCGCCACTTGGCAAGGGCAGCGAACAAAGGATTCCACGTGATCTTGGTTCGAACAAATCATTGGTTATAAGTAGTAGTAGTAGCAAAGAGAAACTTACATGTACGCGATGCGTATTACACATTACATTGTACTACTTCGCCCCAAATATCAGCATATTGAAAAACAAAGTGGCGCAAATCAGTTGTCCGTATTTTGTTTCTCGACTGAACATCAACAAAAAAGAGAAAGACAAGTAGACAACGGAAGCACGAAAGAATTCTTGTGTGACCGTTTTGAGGTTTCTAATTTTTAGAAAATAGTTAAGTTATTCTTTTTTATAGTTCTAATAGAAATAAAAAATAAAGTTTAATTGCGGATTTTAATTGTAGCAGCCGGCGTGGAAGGTATTATAACTTATTTTGATGTAAAATTGAAATTATTTAATATTAATTCTTCAGGACCTAGAAAGCTAATGAATAGATTGTCTTTTAATTTTAATTATCAGGGGTGATGATTAAACTATAGGGGCTTGGAAAGGGAGTACGTCCACAAGGTTGTCAACAGAATGGCAGCAGGGAGCTTTTCGGTGGTGGATTCTAGCTGGGAGCTAATTGACCCAAATCCTGATATTCATTTGCTATTCAGTCAGTTTAATGAAACATTCTTTTGGGGGAGGCTAAGTTCGGTGTACGTTCAGTGGAGTCCACGCATGACACTATGTGCTGGAGTTTGTCGGTACCATGGAAGGAATAGGGAGTGCTCTGTGCATCTGTCTAAACCATTGCTATCTTACAGACCAAGGAAAGATCTTGTCGAGACTTTGTTGGTAAGTTAAACAGTCAGTTACTCTATATAAGTTTTAACATTAAGTTGAGTGATTACTAATTGCTGTTTTTTTTTCGTTTCAGCACGAAATGATTCATGCGTATCTGTTAGTGGTTGATGGTAATCGCGAACGTGAGAGTCATGGGCCCAAGTTTCACGAGCACATGTATCGGATCAATCGGTTGACAGGAGCTAACATTACTGTAAGTCTATTCGTTAGTAGATTCACAAAGTATTTTCATGTATTAACTATTTATTCTAATAACAGTTACCTAATCGTTCGTCTTTTTGAAAAACATCTCAGGTTTACCATTCATTCCATGATGAAGTCAATCATTTCAAAACTCATTGGTGGAAATGCAATGGTCCATGTCAACACCGTCCACCATTTCATGGAATCGTAAAGCGCTCTATGAATCGTGCTCCTGGTCCAAACGACTTTTGGTACAAGGATCATCAGAAAAACTGCGGTGGATCATTCACCAAGATCAAGGAGCCATCTCCTAAAAAGGCTGTAAAACGCAAGAAGGAGCCGTCAACAAAAACTAGTCAAAAGTCACCGGAAAAGAATGATAACAAGAAAAAGATCACCAATTACTTCACACCCACTGGTAAGAATACTGATATGATATAATATGTGATACTAGCAATATGATTGTGCTACTTTTCTAATTGTGCACAAAATTGTCATTTACTTTTTTTAATTGTAAAAGCGGATCGAAAGAAACCGGCTACTTCAACGATTACCACAATTGATTTATCCCCACCCGAAAGGAACGAGAACAAAAATGCAAAGAATAATTGTAAGAACCATAATTCCTATACTGCTATTATTACAACTCTTATAGAAAAATGAACGAAAAAATTGACACATTTGTTTTATTTTGAAGCGGGTGGAAACGGTGCAGCGGTTACTACCATTGATTTATCCCCAACCCAGCCAAAGCCTTCGGAAATGAATACCAGTTTGGAAGCTTTCACTGGCAGAGGGTATGTCCTTGGATCAATTGGAAACAATACTGGTAGTGGCCCTAGCACAAGCAGTGGTCTCTCCATTCCAAGGAATCTTTTTGGCGCAAATGCAAGCTCTTCTGGCTCCTCATCTTCATTCTCAAGTTCAAGTGCCATCGGTTCTTCCATGAAAAAGGGCGGAGGTGGAACTCAGCCTCCTCGTCGGGGTGAACATCCATTGCTGGCCAAGTGGATGCAGAATAAAACCAATCATTAAGCGATTAAATACTTTCATTACCCATTGTAACGCATACAATTCCGCTCGTGTATACTACAGTTTTACATATTTGTAAAGATATCTTCTGAGTTTTAAATCTTATAAGTTTTACGCAGTCTTCCGGTCGCAGTTTGAATTTTTATATTAAGTGAATAATCTGTACCAATCTCAGTATCAATTTTATGTGTATGTATATTTCCATACATTTGTAAACTTATTAAATCGAATTCTTGTCTAAATTACTGCCAGTTAGTAATTTTTCTAGATTAATATCATCATCATGATTATTGTCGTGATCAAGTTACCATTATTTATAATAGCAGGAAGAGGTCCTCATTGCCAATTTTGCGTGCTCATTCTCTTTTATCATCTTTTAATAGCAAGTACGCACGTAGAAAAACCAATGCATTCCATTCCAATGCATGTCATGTGTCATGTTGTTACAAAAAGGGCAATCTCAGAACGCAGTATGGCATGGCCAACATATCAATTGAGTAAAAACATTCGGTTAAATTAAGAAACGATATATAATAAGCAACAACGCAAAACACAATCATTAGTGTTCAGTATTTTTTGCTATTTTTTACTTCGCAAAAATGAGTCCTTGTATTACGGCCTACACACTCATAAATAGCCATACTCACTAACCAGCTACACACACACACAAGCTGAAAAATGACGGAGGATATCAATTGTGTAAAGAAGTAATGAAAGCGTTTCATGGAGCATGGTCCATAAACTATGAAAACCAAACTTACATGAGCATAAAAGGTCATAGTTATCTCACACCATGAAGTACTTACATGCATATGTATATATGCAAAAGTACGCTATGTAGTAGTTAGTACGATTAGTAGCCTTTTTTTTTCTTTAAAAAAAAATCAGCGTTCTATAACCAAGTCAACCATTGAATGAAACAAGAGATTGTACAAAAGTGCAGAATTTCATATCATATCAATGTACTCCTCTGCTTCATTCAATCCGGTGGTGGCGATGGTGATATGATGATGGTGGTCTTAAAAAACTTACCACACAAGACATACAGACAAACATGGCCAATATTTTTAAAAGGCAAAAATCCTACAAGATACTACTTTTGTACATTTTCTATTTCATTCATCCAACCCTACAAAACAATACAATGCACTTTTTACAAGCCATCCTTCATAAATACACCTTCCCATAATTTCTTACATTTATAATTTATCTCTCATTATAATTGAATTTAGAGTAGGACTATTGTATTGTACTATATCATCGTACACCTAACTAACCCCACACCAAAAAAATGCATATTTTTACCTATACAAGTACATATGAACAGCCCCTTTTTTCTCTTAACACCTCTTTGCCTTTTTACATTACCTTACCTACTACATACAAACATACTACACACTGACCGTCACTATCACCATCATCATCATACATTATCATCATCTCTACAAAATTCTCTTGTTCCTCTTTCTTTCCTCTTCTTGCTTCTTGTTCTCTTCTCGCTCATCAAAACCAACTGATACACACAGACACACACGCTATCATATTATCATCATCATCGCCAACCCCAAACCAACTAGAAGAGCAATATGCAAGTGATGGGATATGATACCAGTGTACTTTGATGCTAAAACTAACTAACTAACTGCTTTCAGCTTTTGCTAAAACCTCTTTTTCCCTTCCTTTTTTATATACACTACTACTGCTGCTGCCGTGCCGCTGTTGAACTTACTGCATGAAAAGTTCTTTTTACGTACGCAGCAGACATCATCATCATCTCTCATCATCATCATCGGTTCTCTCACTCAGCCCTCAGCATACGATAAAAAGTGCAAGTAAACTTGTGCATATATCGCTCTATGTGCTCTTCTTCTCTTCTGTGTGCTGCTGCCTAATGTACAACTTTTTACTTTTTTTTACACAAACCCTCTTCTTCGTTCTTTAAAACTCACTTGTTCTATTTTCCTCTGTGTGTTGAACTGACCGATTGTGCCGTGCCGTGTATGTGTACTTTTGTACTTACTTTAGTAGTGAATAGTGAATATTATATGTGTAAAACTCGTCAAAAATTTGTGTGTGTTTCAGAGCTGTGAGCGAGCTAAGTTTCAGCAGCGTTTTTCTGCTATTTCTATTTTTCTATTCTTCATCACATCATCCCATCACTCAACTTCTTCTCGTGTCGTCCTCTACACTTTTTTTCTCCTTTGGAAAAAGAGAAGTCTTGAAGAAAAAAAGGGGATAAAAATGTAAGTTTACTTCTTTTGATACTACGACGACGATACGATACAAGTTACACATATTGTTTTCCTTCTCGTCTTCATTTACTTTACTGAGCATATAGTCAATCAGGCGTATCACATCATCATATTAGCTTAACTATCATCATCGTCGTTTCGTTCTCGTAGTTCATCATCAACATCATCATCAGTTTGAGTTTGAGTGTAAGTTTATGTTGTAAAAAGTGTAGTAGAAGTACACACACATTCAATACGGAGGATTATTACAGGGAATGAATAGAGATACAGGCAAAAAAAAAGTTTTTTTTATGAGATGATGAGGTAGGCAAGCAAAAGGCAGCAAGGAGGAGATGAAATTGCAGAAGAAGTGCAACAAGACGATAGACATTATTGTTGTAACAGTATTTGTGTTGTTTCATATTAACGAATTTTGTTAAAAAGAAAACTTGATAATAACACCGTTGTCATTAAGGAAGGAAGACTAAAAAAGTAAAATGTAAGTTGTTAAAAAGGGAGGAAAATTGTGTTTTTATGGTGACTTTTAAAATGGTAAATATTAGTAGTTAAGGTTGTGGAAGACAACGTGATGATGGTGGTAGGGCAGGAGGAGGAGCGGTGTAACGTAACAGATTTTGTTTTTGCGAGAAGGAGGATTACTGTTAGATAGATAGATGTACTTGGGAGAAGAAACGGATTTTTTTTGGCAGATTATTAGGAAAATAAGACAGGTGGAGGCAGTTTAGTTAATTGGTGGCTGTTAAACATGCTGCTGAGATTTTAAAATGGGCAGTTAATAGAAAAGTGCAATAAGTTAGAAAATTATAACGAGGTTTTGCTTTTGAACTTGCCACCGGTAGCGGGAAGAAAGTGATACAGGAACAATTAGCTTGGCGAAAGAGTAAAGGGTTAAATCAGCGTAAGTGTTAGCGTGCTAAAAAAGTTGGTAGGGAAAGAAGGAGTCGAGTCGAAGAGGCAAGAGTTCATCAAGTCAAGTCACAAGTGCCGAATCATTGTGATTGTGTTGGATTGGAATGGTGGTGGCAAGGCAAACGTTTTGGGATTGAAATACATTGTAAGGATTGTATTTGTCAACTTTGTTCTTTTTTTCTCTTGTACGTCGCAGGATGATGACGATCACATGGAGCAGTTGAACTGACTGATAGTTTAGTTAGCTGAAGAGTTGAAAAGAGACGTTACCTTGTTTTAATTCAAAGGAGTGGAGTGAAGTTTTTTACTTGTTGGAATATTTACACGGAACAATTGTATAAGTGGATTGGAAGTAGTTAACGGTAAGTTATTAACTATTAAGTGTTGTCTAATTGGCTTTTAACTCTAGTACTGGTAGTGATTGGTTGAGAATAATTGATAAGGAATAGTAGTGCTAGGGCAAGGTCATGTGTTTTCACTTTGAAATCGCATTTTGAAGTCGTACTTTTTAAAAATCTGGCGTCAGGTCAGGTGAGTACTGCTACATGCTTAACTGCATCAATACTATTCTGCATTGTAAAGGACCAAGGAGGTATTTTAATTGACTAGTCGCATCTTTTGGAGGCTTGAATTGCCAATAGGGAGTCTACAGACAAGAGTCCTTCACCTCCATGGGTTCTTTGAATAAGCATAAGTCGGCATAATACATTGGGCGAGATTTTATTAACCTGAGATATTAATAATTATACATAGATTAGTTATTTTGGGTTATGTGTTGTTAGATAACGTTTTTTCATGAACCCAAAAAATATTCGGTTCTTGTCGCCCAGTTCATAGTTCTGGTCTCCTTTGGATGGGAGTACAACTGTCTCCACCCACCGTCAACCGGCGCAATATGTAGGTTGGTGGTGGTAGGTGTGTAATAAGAAGGGGCTTGTGATTACATACATTACTATTACTTTAAATGTCACGTAGACAATTTTGATGTATTTTCTAAAATCAGTTAAAGCTAGTTAAAGCACACGTAGTTTATGAAGCATATTTTTATATACCAAATTCGCATTTGTTATTTTATAGTTAGGCAGCCTTACTTAGGCTAACGCTACGGTTACGCTTCTTACTTGTTCGTAGAATTTGAATTTAGTGGAAGTCGTAGTCTAAACATTTGAGTCGTCTTATATTTCCTAGAAATCTTACGACATACTTGTTTTTCATTGGTGAATACGATGGCTATTTCAGTATTTATAGCTAACTGCACCAGTAAACTCATTGTTCATTGTTTAATTTAGTGTTGTGAGGAATGAGTTTTTTTTTTCGTATTCAATTAATGGTTTCACAGGAATAACTTTCGCTTTTGTTTAATTTCTTATTGCGCAAAAAATAACGAAACGCCATCTCAGGTTAAAGTATTCCACTTAAAACACGTCCCATATGGTGTGGTTTTGAAGTCAACGTGGAATTAGAATACTTTTAAAATTTAGCTTTTTAGGTCAGATAGTAGTATACCTACATTGCAGTATCATCATTCTGTTTTAAGTTACGATTATAAAAAATAAGAAAGTATATCTAATTTTAAATTTGATTCATTTATTTGTCCAGAGAATTGTTTGGAACGATCGGTGTCAATAACCAGACACTGAACGTACGAACAATATTTCGTAAAAATGATGGATTTAAGTGATGACGAGTCCAACAACCAGGAGGACCGAATGGATGAAGATGCATCACACGATCTTATCATTCAGAGCCTAACCCCTGAGGAAAGCGCTCGAACTTCAGCCGAAGATGATGTGATAGACATTGTCGAATTTGTGGATAATCTTAATACTGTCTTCGTGAACGAAGGTCCTTCAGTGGCAGAAGAGAAACTGAAGCGTCACATGTCATGGGCCGTACCATTTTGTTACAAGCTGAAGAAGAATGTTTCACCGTTGGATAAGACACAGCCCCAGGATGGAGCTTCTGCGAAGGCGCATCTCTTCCTGTTTCCTGTTCTGAATGGATTCTTGGATTACAACAGTGAATTGACAACTTTTGTGAAGGTAGGCCAGATAAATTATTGATTAAAACATTATAAACAAGTGGAATAGAAATTTGAAACGGTTTCTGATTTTGTTTCTGCCAGACTCTAGACGTAGCACGGCCATCTCTTTGTGGCAGAGTATTTAAGGTTGGTGAGCCAACCTACAGTTGTCGCGACTGTGGCATGGACCCTACTTGTGTCCTTTGTTCCGACTGCTTTAAGAATTCTGGTCATAAGAATCATCGGTAAGTAGCTTTTCTATATTTTTAAATAGGAAATGACATAGTTCATGCATGTTAAATTTTAATTGGATAATGTATTTTTGTAGGTATAAGATATCCACATCAAGTGGTGGGGGATATTGTGATTGTGGTGATGAGGAAGCGTGGAAATCGGACAAGTACTGTTCACTTCATCAACCTAAAGTACAGGAGGGTCCAGATGATCGAACATTGAAACCGGTTGAGTTAGAGTGCAGAGCTAAGTTCTTGTTGAATGTTCTTCTTGATTATGCATATAAACTGCTAACGTTCGAGTTGACATTGAGTGTCCCACCCGACTTAGAGTTTGGTGACGAGGAGACAAATCGACTCCCGGAATTGATCAAATGTTTTGTTGATGATGAACTGTACTGCACCGTTTTGTACAATGATGAAACGCATACTTTCGACACTGTAATTTCTACGCTACAACGAGCACTTGAGTGTAATCAGCGTGAAGCTGTAGATTACGCTACAATGATTGATCGGGAGGGAAGATGTGTGGTCAAAATTGATCAGTTTCAGGTGTGAATTTGCGTAATAATTTTTATTGAGGTGGTACTTAAATGTGACTGGGTGGTGTTAATTATTGGTGACTTTTCTTTGCAGCAATGTTACCAAGCCAAGCAGGTGATTGAGCGGTATACTTCACGCAATGGGGCCAAGCCGTTAAAGGTGATAGTAATGCAATCGCACGTAGTCGCGCATCAAATTTTTTCGCTAAAAATTCTAGAATGGATTGAAAAACTTCTGGAAAAGAGTGGTGCTTTTCGTGACTTACTTGCAAACCTAGTCGAAAAAATACAAGTGAGTTGATGTAAATTCTATGTGAACGAGTTGGGAACTGAATTATAGTTCTAGATTTGATCTAGTGAACATAAATTATAACCTTTTAAATGTTTATTAGCAGGATGACAACAGTTGTCGGAGTATTTTGGAGGGCGTTATGCTTAACGACACCAAATTGTGGAAGTCTGCAAGACAAACTTGGCACCATGTGCTAATCGCTGGAATGCTTAAGGATTATGATCTGAAGAAACGATTTGCTACCGTAAGACTTTTTTCTAATTTTAACAATGCTACTGGAATATTTAAGATCAATGACTAATTGATGATATGTATTTTTTTATTCACTTGTTCGTCATAAACCATCTATTTTCTCCATTTCATCCGTTTCTCAGCTATTTTCGAAAAACTATGCGGATATGATGAAAGACTTTATCACGGATGACCACGATCATCCATTCTCTATTACGTCCTTGTCGGTGCAGATTTTTACTGTCCCAACAATCGCCCATTATTTGATTGAAACTCATGATGTAATTTTTACAATTATGAGAACTTTGATGTCCGAGTGTGAGCAGAAGCTCAATTCAGGTATTCTCCTTACTGAAATCCTGTCCCAACGGTTCTTCTCCTATAGGGGAGATTTGATTCAAGGTTTGTTCCGGTGCAAATATTTGTACAAATACTTATATATTTTACCACAATTTGTTATATTTAAGAACGAAAACTGGAGTTCGACCGAGGAGGGAATGGATCAATGCTAAAACGTACTAATTTTGTCGTCATAGATTTAAAGTATATACTAACTATTCCGCCCACTACGTGGACTGATGGTCTCATCAAGAACTTTAACCGTGGAATGGATTATTTTCTACAGTTATTATGCGCCATGCAGGTTTGAATTGAAATGTTTTTAAATACAAGAGAGTATAACTGATATTTTAACTGTATATGCATGCACTCAAATTGAAAGTATATTGTATACTGAAATATAATATTATTTTTAACTATTCGGCCGCTTTCATTCATTATTGTATTTATTCTTCTATAGGTAAAGTAAATAGTTCGGGTAAATGGATTTTATAAATTGAAACTAATTTTGTTAAATTTTCTTGTGTTTTTTACCTATGTTTGTCCAAGGAAATGGATGCGGTGGTCCGACAGACTGGCAATCATATGGAGTACGAACCGGAGTGGGAGTCTGCTTTCAACCTGCAAATAAAACTGCAACCCGTTCTTACGCTGTCATTGGAGTGGCTTGCAACGAACAAAAATATTTTTATACGAGCGTTCAGGTAATTTTTATTGTTATCATATCATCGGGCTTTAGTTTAGTTAAGTTGATTGTTTACGCTAAATTATTAACATTAATTGTTTTTAGGTATTGCTTGCGAGAACTGGCCAAAGAATACAACAGTCAAGCTAATCGCACTGCCAGTAGGGAGTTTGCTAATCACGCCGCGAACTGCTATGTTTACGACGTATCTACGGAGCCCGTATCTGTTCATCTTCCTTTGACCCGCTTCTTTGCTGGTCTTTACGTGTACCTGGAACAGTATGGGCTTGAGTTTGTCTCCCCTGAGTTTCAAGTCCCGGATAAACCGGTTCCGGAAATTTTGATGGAACCCTCACTAAGAACCCAAGTTCTTTTAGCTCAGGTCCACGCTGGAATGTGGAAGCGAAACGGGTATTCTTTGTTGAATCAACTGTACTTTTATCAAAACGTTCGGTGTAGGACAGATATGATGGATAAGGACGTCATTGCGTTGCAAATTGGTGCCAGCTTGATTGAGGCCAACGAGTTTCTTCTTCATGTGTTGAATCGATTCGACCTTTTCCAATGGACTGATCAAACTTTCTATGAACGGGTATGTATCAGCACGTTGTATACTAGCAGTATTTAACACAAGTACCAAAAGGATGTGCCATAATATGTATAAATGTTTTGCTCTCATTTGTGCTTAGTATCTAGGGAACGTTGAGGACGACTTGTACAAGCATATCAGTACTATCCTCAGTGAGTTTCTGGGTTTGATAATCAACATCTTCTCGGCACGTTTCGTTCCTGGTGTTGGTCAGGTAACTAAAAATGAATGCATCAAGAAAGAAATCATACAACTTCTGTGCATTGAAGCCATGACTCACTCCGCACTGAGCAAGGGTCTCGTGGAGAATGTACATAATGAAACCGGCCTGGAGGCTGTAATTGAAGACGTCGCAGTATTCAAAAAACAGAACAATGCAGGGCATGGATTTGTTTATGAGTTAAAGCCAGGTAGGTTTTTATTTATTTGTTTAGCAATGAGTTCAAAATTATCTTCATAACGACTTTGATCATTAACTGTTTGACTCGTTGCATTGTAGAATTTTACAAAGAGTATGACTGGCACCATTATCACTACACTCGGGAAGAAATGTCGCGGGCAGAAGAAAAACAGAGGGAACGAAAGAAGAATGCGAAGGAGCCTGAGTTCTTCCCTCCACCATTCCTTCCAGCGTTCACCTCCTCGTTCAACTTGGTTGTGAACATTCTTAAGTCTGATGTGCTCCTGCAGATACTCGCACTGGTTCTTCAACGCTCAATGAAGAAAACGAAGACCTTTAATGACTCCCACTTGAGAAAGGCTCTTCATCTCATTGGTCATGGATTAAATGAGGAAATTGCTAGGAACGAGAAAGAGGAAGAACACTTTTTCCAATTTTGTGAGGCTTGCAAAAGATGGAAAATATTCGAGTTGTTGGACGGCCTTCTCAAGGAAGCTCACCTTGCTCAACATTACGACATGATCTTGTGGATTCGAAAGCAAAAGAGCAAAGTTAGGCCTAGAAGTGATACTCTACCTGTTGAACACGTCGAAGAAGAAGTCATGGTGCAACCTAATGAAGAGGTTTGTGTTTAACTTAATGACAACATGAGCATGCATCCATTTACAACACACTAATGTATGACAACTTAAATTGTGTTTTCAATTTTTAAAGGAGGAGAAGCGTAAAAGAGCCCGTATGGCAGCTGAGACCAGGGCTAAGGTGCTTGCTAATATGATGGCCGCTCAACAAAAGTTTATGGCTGTTAATGCAGATCTCTTTGCCAATGATGACACTGAAGATGCTACGATGTACGACGAGAAGGAAGCGGAGCCAGTACACTTGAAAACTATTGCACTAGGTCCGAATCAAACTCCTTTCCGTCAAGATGATGAGACGTAAGTTAGCCTGAACTAATGTATCCAATCCAACTGTTTTGGTATCATCGACTATGACCAATGTTGGGAAATTGAGCTGGTAATATTGTATTAATTTGTGATAGGTATGTGTGTATCTTGTGCAAGGAAGAACACGCCCTCAGTATTAACTCAAAGAGATTCGTGTTAGCGGCGTTTATTCAGCGCTCTTCCGTCCTTTGTGAAACGCGAGATGAGCTACGTGCCAAAGAAGTGGATAAGTCGTTTGAGTTCCTTGAGAAACCTGATGTTTGGTTCCGAAGAAATCTTTTGCTTACTCCACACGTATCTTCTTGTGGTCATATTATGCATGAAGCATGTTGGGCCTCTCATATTGAAGGAGTGATTAACAAGGAACGTCGCCGTCCTTACCGGTAATACTACAATTTACTGCTTTACTTTTTATACGCTTTCAAATAACTTGTTGGATAAGTGCTCAAAGAGTGTGTTCTTTTTCTCAAGTCTTAGGCATCCACAAAGCTTTGATGTGGACAAGCATGAATGGTTGTGCCCGATGTGTGATTGCATCTGCAATGCTGCATTACCAATGGCTCTGCCTCTCCACAAACTTTACCCAATCACTGCTAAGCTGACTGAGGAGTACGTGGTCAAAGTGCTCCAACCAATTGTTCATTACGCTGAGGGCAAGACTAAAGTGGTTAGGTTGGAAGAAATGGAAACAAGTCAGGAGCAATCAGTTCCTCCCGTCCAGAAAAAGGCTGATTTGAGTCCTGACATCACAGATATTCCGCTTCGGGTCCCACCCCAACCAACACCTTTGAAAAAGGAAACGCCGACTGAAGAAAATGTGACTCAAGCAGAATTAAGTGACCGAGCGAAGAAGTGTTTTACTCCAAGACCGGGATATTTTGAAGTTCCCATCCCAACAGAAAGATTGGAAAGCCATTCATTGTCTTACCGAGTCTGGCTCAGGGGAATGGAGATTATGGACCGATTTACTCACAACAATCCCTACGACTATGACTCGGATGATGCAGCTGAGGTTGGCGAGGACCAAGATATTCCTGACGAGGGACCTTTTCAAAACTCGATTTTTACTCGCAAACTTATTAAGCGCCTGTACCGACGAGGCCTTCCAGGAGAGCGGCTCTTGGAAACATTTCACGGGCACATTTATTCCGATCATCAGGAGACCAGCAACTGGCTTCATGCGAAGTTCTATGATAAGCTATTAACTTTCATGGAAAGAGTTCAAACAGTGGCCCGTGATAAGGCCCCTGAAGAGCCAGATCGGATGACATACCAGCTCCATCGTACTCTTTGGCACAGCCTTGCCTACACAATCATGGCAGCTGAAGCTTATCATCGTGATCAAAAGATTGGCTTCTTCGGCGACAACGTGCCAATCAGAAGGTCTATGGGACTGAAATTTTTGACAAGAGTCTGTTCTGTTTCTGTGGATTCTCAGTTTTTCTCCACATGTTGGGTAAGTGTTTTGAATATTTTGATTATTAACATCGTCAGCACACAGCCATTTAAACTATCCTTACGGATCAATTATAATTAAACTTTAATTCGCTTCGCAGGTGCTACGCTCGGAATTTTTGCTGCTATTAGCTTCCATTTGGCATGCTGATCCTCATAAACCTTGCATGTTAGAATTGGATGTTTTTGGACTTCTCGTATTTCTAACTTACCTCATGCCTTTCGCACTCTGTCACACTTACGATGTGACTATCTACTCGAAAAATTACAAAACGGCCAGCCAGAGTACCAGTAGTCAAAAGGATGAAGATGATGCCTCCAATCCAGGTAGAATGAGTATTCAACCTCCAGTTGGCAGCGTTTTGGATCATCACAACCTTCGCCTCATGTTCACAATACACGTTTACCAACTGATTGTGTCAGTGGACAATTTGGCTGAGTTCACATTTCCACATGATGATCAGTGTGATTGTCATCTGAGTACAATGTATACTGGACTTCACGCGGATGATGAATGGTCTAGTTTCATGACTGCAGTGGGCTTTAACACAGTGGGAAAATTGAGGCCACTCTTGTTCTACTTATGGGCAAAGCCACGTGAGGCTCTCCAAGAAAGCAATCCAGTAAGGCAAGCCTTTTCTACAATCAGAGCACATTTAGACTGTGATAAGGTGTGGGAGCATGTTAGCCAGAGAACGTAAGTTTAAAATAAATTGTATACATAATTATTCAGTCGGCTTTTAATGGATCAGTCAAATTTATCATAATTGTTTTGGTCTATGCGAAGGATTCCGTTCCTGCGGTGCTGTGCCAAGTTTTATGAGTCCATGACGGGAATCTCCCCACCACCTGCTTTAGAAAAGGTAGAATCGAGTTTTGATGATCTTATCAGTTACTTGGACTTACCAAAGACGTTGTACGAGCTTTTCGACTGTGCTGAAATTGCCCAGTTAGCCATGAGGTGAGTAGTAGTAAATAGGTTCATAACAATACATAGTTGTAAGTTTATGCTACCGTTTTACTATTATTTATTATTACGTATTTTTAGGTGGTCTCGTCATCCGTCCATGCGCATTGCTGTGGATCCCCTTGAGGCTGACAAAAGCAATGACCCGAATCTCAAATACCTGTGTAAATTACCTTTGCCTCGAACGCTTCGCCCTCTAATTGATCTTCCGAACGACTACACTGATCTAATAAATTCTGTGTCCCTTTTCAAATGTGCTAAATGCGATCCACACGATTCGCGAATGCCGACTATGTGCCTAATTTGTGGTGAAATTCTCTGCTCTCAGGTACAATGAGTTATTATGTGAAATACACTGACAATTAAAAATGAATACTTTTTTTAAAGTTAATTAATAATAATCGTTTGTTTTTTGCTTGCAGAGCTATTGTTGTCAGCAGGAGCTTAAGAAAGAGAGCATGGGTGCTTGTACGTATCATGCCTACTTCTGTGGTGGAGGCATTGGTATTTTCTTGCGTATTCGAGAATGTCGCCTTTTCCTGTTGAGTGGTCGCAACAAAGGTAAATTTGCATGGTTGTTTAGTTAAAATTATTATCTGTTAGTGAATGTTTATAATAACTGTTAAATGCTATTGCTGTTTAAAGTATGCCAGTCTTTGACTAATTTAATTCCTTGAATTTGTAGGTTGTCACATGTTACCTCCCTATTTGGACGAATATGGGGAAACCGACCAAGGTCTTCGTCGAGGCAATCCAATGACCTTAAGTCGGGAAAAATACGATTACTTTCGTCGTCTATGGATTTCACATGCAATTCCAGAGGAAATTGCTCGCATCACTGAACATAACAACAGTCTGCCCACTACTGAATGGATGTATTTATAAAATGCTAAAATTAATAGTAATTATTAAATTTAGTCTTCTTATAAATCTAACTATTCTAATTATTATTAATATTGTTCGATCACGAATCATGTTTACATGTATATCTTAAAACTAATCTCGGTGACCCTGTCAAAGTCATCTCATCTCTTCCTAATCATTAAGGGAGATTTTTTCAATATTTATCATTACGGAATCTGTACTATTATTTCAGAGTAACTAATAAAATGCAATTACAGAATACAGAATAACATATTGTTTCAAATAACAGTCATGATTAAGTATACTTTATCATTATTATTATATGTACCATAATTTGGTACCTTATGGTATTGTATTCTTATGCGTAGTTAAGAATCAAAATTTTTGTTACTTATCTGCCGGGGATAAAGAAAGCCGTAACCGTAAAAATTAACGCAGTGGCATGTTTGCATCTGGCTTATACAAAATCATTGTTTTAGTAGTGAAAATCATCGTGAATGCATCAATTCAGACCTGTCCATTACTTCAAAAATTTACACTTTGCTATGTGTATTGTGTATGTCAGTATATATGCTACATTTTGTTGTAATTTAAATTTAAGAAGAAGCCTTTTTGATTACCAGGCTAACTTTTCTAGCTTTTACATTGCACTTATAACAAAATACAATTTTACGTCTTATAAAATTCAAATTTTCTTTAAAAAAAATTGACTTGATAATTCGCAATGTTGTTTCGTTCACTAGACGATACATTTACACTTAAACTGTTCAGAAAAGTAACGAAACACTTGAAATCGTAGATCTGAATTGATTATTTGTCAAATCTATTTTAATGATATATTCTAGGAACATGACGTTATAAGTTATATTTAGTACCTGTAAGTCAAGTAAATTATTATTGCTACGCATGTAAACTGTTTGTACTATTTGGAAGTGGAAAAGCGCATCCACCGTCATCTACTACATCATTTACTATTGTTACTATGATTAATAATGAAAACCTTGTGCGAGATCATCTTACGGAATAAAAAAGGTCATTTGAAAAAACGTTCTGAGTCATGGTTAGTTGCTTTACATAGTCATCTCGTATAATCTCTAGATGGAAAAATTGCCATACGCGGATGCATGGGTTTGCACAAATCATAAATGATGAATCCAACACCCAAAGTAAGCTTATTTGCAACATATTAAGGAGACCGGACCTAAAATTCGCATCCAGAGTCATCAAAAATTTGCATTCTATATACAGATGATGTCCCCTTTGCAATAAATCAGGACTTATAACTTATATCCAATGCCGTGAATGAAGAAAGAGAACACTTTATTTTTTAAATTTTTATTCATTATTCATTACATAGAAACATCACAAAAATTTAAAATACATGTAAAAATTGTGTATTGGTAATACATATTATGTAAATTATAAAAACGTGTGGCTACTACTTCAAATCATAAAAGTAATGTAGATTGTTGATATCTTTTGATTCTTGGTTGAAAAAAAAACACTTGGTTTTCATAACAGTGCATGAAGGACACTGCTGCATAAAATATAAAAGATAAAAAAAAGAAAATAATAAAATACATAATAATAGCAAAATAAAAATGTTAACACAGATTTTACGCGCACAATAAAAAAGTCCCTGATTCTTCTGACCATCCAATGTATTTTTCTCATCTTCAAAGACAATTTGAAATCTAATCATTTGTTTTTACACAAAAAATAAAATTTCATTGTATTGCGTAAATTTCATTTATTTATATATTGTAACGTAAGGTTTATCTTTATCAATCATGGGCATCACATCCATTTTGAGGTTTCATGATTATTGTATATCTTAAACTCTACAATTAACTGTACACATATTAGGATTAATATTGTTGAGAAAAAAAATCATTTTATCAGGTAGCCAGATCATCTTATACTAAAACTCTTAAATTATTCTTCAGTTTGCTGATTGATGTAATATTTTAAAGGGACGATGGTCAAATTCTTCCCTTTGTCAATATATTTTATTTATTCATCGCAGCTTTTTCAAACAATTCATCTTATTCCTGATGATTCTTGCAAGCACAGTCACAAGCGCATCGCTTGATGCGTTTTTGCACAACATTATCCACGGACCGAGGACGAATCACTGGGATGGAGCAATCAAAAAAATAAAACAAATAGAGCACATTTTAGTTCATGCATTTTTCAAATTTACAAATCATTAATCAAGCGCATTTGTAGGAAATGGCAAAAGTTGTCCAAATTTATAGCATATGCAAATGTAATATGTATAAAGCAATGTCGGAAAT
This sequence comes from Entomobrya nivalis, assembly GCA_034695485.1. Lineage (NCBI taxonomy): Eukaryota > Metazoa > Arthropoda > Collembola > Entomobryomorpha > Entomobryidae > Entomobrya > Entomobrya nivalis. The sequence continues at coordinate 17,317 of JAQFZH010000200.1, forward strand.
CCTTAATTTAGTATGACACATTTTTGTAAATAATTCACTATTATATTTGTCTTTTGAAAACGTAATTAGTTATTTTCAGTCTATAACTCACGTTGTTTCCACTCTTAGCCAACATCAATGATTGATCATAAAACGTTTGGGATTTGGGTTTATTACGCATTAAGTACACCTTCAATCATTACACTAAACTGCACATGGGCAAACATAGCAATGATTCGTGCTTCACCAATCGTGAAACGATTTTCGTCAAACAAAAAGTCTTAAAATTGCTAAAAATTTCCTTTACGATTTAAATAGAACACATTAGTGCAAAATGCTGCTATTTCAAGCATAATTACAAATATTATCTTTTAGTGCAGCGTATCATCATTTTGCCGATGATGTCGATAATCATCACCGTAAGTCACAAAATCGTAAACATCATTTCGATAATCTCTGTGTGCGGTATAGCACTTCAGTAAAAGATAATTGAGATAAACATTAACATTACATCTTTGTTACTACTTGCAAAGAACAAATAAAATACGGGGGAAAGCAGTAAAATCATCTTCCGTCGCAGTTTTTATAAATGTTCACATACATCTGCAATTTCCCAAAAAAAAAGACTCACAAGCATTTTTTTCACGTTGAACGCAAATTATACGCACAGCACAATGCAAAAAAAGTTAAGTGAAAAAGGACGTTCGCTGTTGCTAAGGAACAAAGTGAAATGGATGAAAAAGGGCCGCCACCCTCTCTCTCTACCTGTTTGCATGATTTACATGAGCACAACCAAGTCGACTGCGTTACGAATGATGAGCACTTTTCATTTTTTGAACCACCAGTGTCGTTGAAAAGAGTACTCATGTAAAACACCAACATTGCAAAAACAAACTTTAAATTTAATGTTAATATATATTGCACATGGTGCCGCTACCAAAAAAAACTATCATCACCTTCGTTACTCTCGTTTCTATGTTATAAGAAAGAATTTTCAGGTTCGTTAAAATGGATGCAACTACAAATAATTGTTACCATGGCAACTATGGTGCATCTGCTATTGTACATTGAAGAACATTTAAAAGGTGCATAACTAACTACAAGGAGACCAAAGTAAAGTTCCCTTTTCTCAAATCCGCTATCATCGTTATGATAGTCAGGAACCAACATCATTATATCGTATCATGAAATGTTCTTTATAATCAAGTATATTAGAACAGCCATAAATGCTAATAAAATTGTCATGGTGAGGAGAATGATGACGACTTGAGATTATTATGGTGATATAGTAATGATTTGAACCATTGACTACACACGTAAAAAAAATGTAGGCTTAATATTTTAAACCATAAATAAACCCTGTATTTTTGCTGCTATAAAATGAATATTGAGGTGGATTTTTTTGAGTGTTGCTGAGCCAAGCTCAAGTTGGAGAGCATTTAAAGTTTAAGAGAAGATGAAAGTAATTATTTGTTGCGCTCGTGTTTTTGTTCAACACGATACACTTTAGCCACAATGACTGCTGACATTTCTATTTTTATGAGGAGAATAATATGGTATTATTATATTTTTATTTTGTGCAAAAATTGTCACGCTTTGGTTGGCTGCGCAACATGTAGGCAACTGAGGCAGGGTTTGAAAAAGTATGCAATTTGAAAGATGCACAGTCAATAGTCAAGAGCAAATTATTTGGATGTGCTACCAAAAACTACCATCACCACCAACATGAGCAATTTAAATGCAAACACGTGTATAAGAAGAAAGGAAAGAAATTGTGTTTGTAGTAGAATTAATTGGTCGTTTTCGTAGAGAAAAGCGAAAATAAAATGTATATTATTTTGGTTGTTTGATGCATTGTTTGCTTACCGTGTTGCACGTGAGCTCTTGGCATAATTGGAATTGGATGTGGGACAGCTCTCTCGCGGATCTCGGCAGACTGGGGTTGTGGTGGTCCTCCTACTGGAGAAAATTGGAATGGGTGAGATGAGTCAGCAAGGAAGGGGAACTGTGCGTCAATTGAGCCGGGGTGGTGCATTGGTGCAGAGGATTGTTGTTGTTGGGGCATGGGTTGGTAGTGAATGTGGTGGTGTGGGGGATTGGCAGGTGGTGCAAGTGGACCAAGGAAAATGCTCTCTGAGTTACCTTGACCGGAGGTAGGGAGATCATCGAGGCCATTACCTTGGCTGCTGACGAGAATTGGGATCATTTGTGCACTCAAACCAGCGAGTCCACTGAGTCCACCGAGTCCACCGAATGGTCCAGAGGATCCAGAGGATGATTGTTGGAAAAGGGGTTCAGATTGAGAGGAAGCAGAGAGGGGAATTGGGCCAATGATTTGGATTGGGACTGAAGATGAGCTGGCGGCAGCAATTGCTGAGGCAAGAGTTTGAACTGGGGATGATTCTCTGGGACCTGAAGAGCCGAATTGCATGGGCATTGGGTGACCTTGATGGTGGTGATGAGGATAATGGCGGGATGGTGGGGGTGGAGCGACCATCATGGTTTCCATGATAGGGAAGCCTCCTTGGAATGGTCCTTGGTGGGATGGTGGTGGGGGTGGGGGATGACGGTGGTCATTTCCAGAGTCACAAGAAATTGCCATCTTCTCTCCAGTGAAGTGTAAGTATCTTGGGTCAGTAGACATGTTGATGCCAAGAAGTGGAGGAAGGGCTTTGGATTGCTCGTCAACGATTTCTTCAGCCTTCTTCTTTTCAATGATGCAGTTCATGTGAGATCTATGTCCTCTGTCGAACATATGCTGAAAAAATAAAACAATTCAAAAATGAAAAAAACCATGATCATACTTGTCAATTCAATTCATTAAAATAAACTTCTCATGTGGAACTAAAGGCGTCTGCCAAATATATCATTATTATTATTCATTTGCAGAATTATGCGACAGTGGCCGCATGCAATTTTTCGGATGAAAAAATATTATTTTTATCATTAGATTTGCATCTTGCATTATTCAAATGTTTTCCATGCAAACCATGGACAACATCTGGCCTCGGTTTCCCATCCTCTTAAAATAACAATGCATTTATATATTTCCATGGTCCAGTTACTTCAGAGCAAACACTAGTGAGTTAATTTTTTAACAGACTTATTTTCTTAGAAATCTTAATGGAAGTAGCCATGTAGATTTTAATGAAAAAAATGGAAACTCCATTAGTGTGAAAAAAGTCAAGGAGGAGTAAGAGGGAGTTTCATATTTTGATTATGGCGTCAGGAGTTATCAACAGCACCGCCACAAAAACTGATGCATATATGGATATCTACACTAATGCATGGTCAGTGGTCACTGGTTAGTTACTGGTGTTTTCTTAATATTTTTGCCAAAACGCGTCTTTGGATGCAGATGAGAGCACAAGAGCAGCAAGTATCATCATTAAACTTGCCAAGGTCAACCGGCTACTCGTCTTACCGTCAGAATTATCACAACATTGCATACAATTTCCTTGTGTGCTCATCAGCTCGACGAGCTGTTTGAATGCCAAAAATGTTTCTGACCAGAGAGAATACTGATGAGATTAATATTGAGATGAGCTAATACTTGTACATAAATTAATTTCCAGTTAGGTACTAAATTTAGTATCTCTTTTTTAGCCTTTCAACTGATGAGTTTCAACTTTGTAACTTTTTATTACTTTGGTTGTTATAACATAAGTATGCACAATGGACTCGAGAAGGAAAATCACTGGAAAAATTCTCAAGGAAGTCATTCGTGATCATAACGATTATTGCTGTTTACATGTATTTTATTTATAGACCTGTATAATAGTCAAGAGTTAGTAGTTTGCAATAAAGGCAAACTGTAAAACCTCTTTAAAATAATTTTTGTGTGCTTTTGCTTTAGTTTACCAAGTAGTCTATAAATTTTACAACAAGGCAAGATTTTCAATTAAAAGTATTATTTAATTTGTTGCCTTTTTTATTTTAGTATTTATTACTTCATTCAAAAGTCAAACGGAAGGTTTTCATACGATCAATGGCCAACATTTAATTTATTCGAACATTTTAAAAATCGTATTGAGAAAATTTTACATGTATAAAATAAGTAATATGTAATATGCATTTTATGTTGCATTGATGCAATGGAAGTAATAATATAAGTGCAAATGCAATATGAATGTTTTTGATGACGACAATGGTGAGCATTTCTCACGCTTTCTACCTTGCAATCAAAATCCTTTCCTTTGAATTTTAAATTATAACTAAAGTTAACCTAGAGTGAGGATACTTACGATATGACGCATCTTAAAAAAGTGCAGCTCTGAAATTAGCATAAAAATGAATATTGCAAATCGTCGTAAAAGTATTCTTTTAAAGTGTGTGTATTATTATTTCAATAAAGATATAGTAAAAATGTTATGTTGTTGTTGAAAACAACACAATTGGTATGTAAAAGGTGTAAACTGACGATAAAAATAAATTAGCGTCATTTGCAGAAGATCAATATTTTTTTTGTAAAATTTAGTTGTAATTTACTGACTGAGCTGTGATAAGGTGTTGCCGGCTTTACTATAAATGAAAGATCAGAAAATTTGAAAGATATACTATTTAAAAAACGGCTTTGTTGATTGTTTACTTTGAGATTTTATCTGTCGTGTTGGGATGCTTGTTGTTTTCACGCTTGTTCTTTTGTTTAACTCTGCTGATAAAATTGGGCTGTTTAACTGACGGTCTGTGTAACTTGCACAGAAACCGCCCCGTGAAATATATTTGAAATAAAATTTGAAAACAAAAAAAGAACATAAATACTTTAAGTACCCCCTTCACCACCTCCCTCGTTTCTCACTCCACTTTGTTATGCGCAAGTAAATCTGTTGTTGAATTACATTAATTATTCTTTATTTGTTATTTACGAGCACTTATAAGTGTTTGAAGCGCAGAGCCGAAGCATTCAGAAAAAAATAGAACTGAAGATGCTATTATTTTGATGGGTGGGTGGATGAGCAGTTATTTGAAAGGTGGAACTATCATCATAATCATCATCAATGCGAACACTACTTTCTGTTTATAATTGATAATTTCCTTTGTTGCTTAAAGGTAAAATTGGTGGCAATATATATTTTTTTGTTTGGTATGTGGTGTATGTAATTTATGCAAGCAGAAATTCACAATCGCATCTTTTTTCTCTCATTGATGTGTGTTCACGCTCATTATTATCTATCATCATTTACTACAATTAGTCAAGAAGATTCACAATTTTGCCAGGTCGAAGCAGGGAGCATATTTCGAAAAGAATGAATACTCAAACAACAGGATGTACATTTATACTTTAACTATCTAGGCAACTTCTTTTTTTACACAGATGTGCCATTTTGGGATATTCTTTCATTTAAAATTGATGCAGGGCAGGCCAGGATAGGTAATAAAAATGTTAAAATTACTACAGATTTATTACTTGTGTCGTAAACAAAGAAACTCATGTCTAAAAAAACACTATCGAGTATCCGCGACTTAATACAAGCAATTATTTTAAGTGGTAGTTTCGCATTTGGTGTATTTTTAAGTTACAACCTAACACGGTTACTTGCAAGTACCCGATGTCTACATAGCCGTAACCCAAATCGGGAAAATAAGTAAGATCGTTTTCCTATAATTACAAGTGTGGCATTTCCACATAGTGTCCCATCATCCATCCCAAACAGTTAACCAATACACAAAACGTATTTTGAGATATAATTAAAGTAACAACTCTGTGCTGAGAAAAATACGAAGGTTGTTATTTGGATGTAGCTCTTGAGTCGAGGTGCATTTTATTGCAAGCTATTTTTTTTGGTCGATGTACATTACGTGCACTATGTACCTATACCGTTTAGAACATGCAATACATACTTTGTAGACTATATTGCTATTGCTAACATATTTTAATAAAGTAAAGTTATTTTTCTACATGCTTGCATTTAATTTTACTCGTTCATTTCATAAAAGCATAGCATGACGACAACGATGATGCTATATTCTGCTCATGATGACGGCCGGCCTTGAAGGATCAGGGCAGCAAGAAGGATTTTGCTTTTCATTTTTTTATCTTTTTTATTTACTAAATACATTTGTTAGTATGCAAAGCTTTATTCTCAAAACTCCTTCCTCCTTCTAGAAATAGACAAGTTGATGTTATATTCTCCATCAATACAATTTGTGAGTTATTTGCTCATTTTTAGTATTTTTTTTATACATAACGAAAAAAATCATAAGAATTCTGTAAGCAAAAGGTGGTACTCTACTATTTCTCTATAATGGCAACCAACTGACTGATTTAAAGGTATGCGTATGCAGATTTGCGTATGGTAGGCGGTCTGCGTGAACCAAACGTGATCGTTTAGTAACTTTCAGTACAATATTTTTTCCCTTCAACAGTTTCAACAGATTTATTACAAAAATGAAACAGCAAAAACGAAAATGTAATGTACGATAAGAGAAGACGAGTGACATGATTAAGAACATTTTTTATTTTGCATGTTGAATATATAACATAGTTTATAGAGAGGACTCGACGGTTTCTTAATGTACTTGTACTAAACATTTTCGTTAGATTAGAAATATATTTTATCTCAATTCCTGGGAACTATGTACTTTGCCTGCTAAGCTTTGCTCTCGTAGTTTCTTTTAAAAGTACAGTAATTTAAATGCTCGACCTTTGCCATTTGCCTTACTTATTTGATTTGATATGAGTGTGTCAATGCACGTTTGCTTCGTAATCCGTCATCATCATCGTAAAAAAATATATGTGTGCATTATACAAAACATGCATACAGGAAAGATAAGCGTACAATTCAATGCACCCTTAAATGCATTTCAAACCATGTAACCATCATCATCCTCCTCCTGATCACATCTACCTCAACGAAGTCCTTCGCTACCACCACCACCGCTGCAAAAATAATTCTCTCCTCTTCTTGCTTCCCTCATTAGGAAAAATGTTCTCATAATATGAAAATGGTAAACTAAAATGGTCATAATAATGGGTATAATTATTGTAGCAAAAAAACGAACTGACTGACACAAGGCTGTTTTCATTTAATTTTGATGATGTTTCACAATTCTTATTTTATAACTTAACTGCTCATCTCTTGTTACTACTTTTAACCCTTTTTTTGCTCTTCTTCATATTTCTGCTCTGCCCTGGCCTTTCTTGTTAGTAGGCTAGGAGCATGTATTATTTATTTACACATTTGAGGGCACGGCACGAGCTCATCAAAAAATAAATGTAAAGGTAAAACTTGTATAAGTTGACAAAATAATACTGTTCATGAATGTGATGTTTTTTTTTGAAAAAACAGAACCATTAAGCAAACTAGGTATGCATCAAAAAAAAATCTCACAGAAGAAATCACCATGTTTTACGTGTCCTACATGCCGTTTGCTAGTGGAAAACAACGATAATCAAAACATCAGCAGGGTAACGTGATGAAGGACTTTTTTTCAGCAAATGCATTCAATTAAAAAAAAGAAAATGCATTCCTCGCATTGTAAAAAGTACTCTTATAGAGTTCGTTTATAATATGTCAAGATTCTCTGTATTTTTTTTTGAAAGAGTTGGAAAATCTGAGTTTGGATTGACTTCTGAATGCGAAGGGAAGTGAATTTTTACTCACAATAAGTTCAAGCTGAGGAGGACACGACACAAAGGTGTCACAATCACAGCGTCAATAAAAAAAGACTATTAAGAAGATGCATGAAAATGTTTAGTTAGCATTGCCGTAGTTATACTGCAATATTTAATGATGAAATTTGTTAATTTCAAATAAAGAAATGGAATAAGAGTTTCTTGAGTAGCATCATCATCATTTTTTTAACACGTAAAAGTGAACCTTGTTAGTACTCCTGTGATGCTAATGATGATGATGACATTTGTCCATGATAATGTACAATTTCATGCATTATTTAAGGTTTACTTTTTTATGTGCAAAAAATAGCATTGCCAAACTTCAGAGTAAGAATGATGAGATTGTCTTGGAGGAAGATTATTTTCATTCTTATTCAAAGCGTGAATTAGCACGAAATTGTGTTGCTACTCTGATGGGAGATGATGATGACAGAATTCAATTCCTGTTCACGTTTAGCCATTAATGAAGTTTAAAGTAGCGCAGCGTCAGACTGCACAAGAAACGTCTTGTCCTTCTATCCAGATATTAAATTATTTCGTCAATGATCATATATTTGATTATTATGATGACCACAATGGAGTTATTGTTGCAAAAATATATTGCATGCAATGAGTCAGTGTCAGTCAGCAAGTAAGTGAGAGTCATGTTGAATGAATATGCTTGCTTGTAAAAAAGCTATGAATTATATGACGATCTCCAAAGAATCACGTTTGTTCTTTTTATTAGCTACGTACAGCGTTTTGGGTTGTTTGTTTGTTTGGTTAAGGTGGCATTCAATTCATGAAGAAAAAAGGGCAATGGGTATGTAATTTGCAAACATTATAATATGTTGTACGTGTGTGAATATGCGTTACAAATTATAATTTTGCAATGATTTGCCATGTTTGCTATTAAATTTTTTAAATATTCCTTCCGTAATATTCCTAACAAGATATTCTAATGCATTTGTTTTTTTTGTCGTTGCTGCTGCAATTGTAACGCACTTAGGCAATATTGTGAGTACGTGATGATATCACTATCTGCTTTGAATGTCTGTTGGATCATATTTATGCTAAGGCAAAGGAACAGGGAATCCTTTTTTTTAGGATTTTTGATAACAATTTGATACTTTCCTGTTTCCTACTGTCACAGTTTCAAATAAGATATTCTCATAGTCTTTCATATGAAATGAAATTTCCAACTTTAGTTAAGTAAGAAGATTTTTATCTTGATATTTTCGACTGCATACATATCACATAAATACATATGGACCCATCTTATAAATGAAAATGCGGTAAACCGGAATCATGGTTTCACTTTCATTTTTAAAATGCACTCAAATGAAGCAGGTTTTACTGCTGAGGAATTTAAGTAGCAACGTAACCGTACTTGAATGTAAAATACATGCTAAAAAAATAAGTATACGAAGTAAGTACATGATTGGATTGATTCATGATATTTTCCTTAATAATTTAATTGCAGAATTTAAAAAAATGATACTGAAGCCGAAATTAGAAACAAAGCCACGCGTGTCTCACTTCTGATTTTGAAACTTAAAATCAAACGTATTTTTTACTTGTGGTCTCGTTAACTTAAATCAACGTGGTACCGTTTTCAGTTTTTGTCTAGCAGTCAACCGCACACCACATAAAAAAAACTTACTCGTTACTGTAGCTATTAATCACTCTTTTGTAAATCATATAGAGCTATAAAAAGAACACATGGTGTTAAATAGAAAACAGATAATAGTTTCGTCAGATTTCTCTTTGTCTTCACTCAAATTAACGGTTCGCTTAAAAAAGTAAACAATAATTATGACTATAAATTATAACGTGAGATTATTTTCAAATAGTCTACTAAAATGTTTTTCAAATAAAAAGACACAAAAATTTGCTTGCGAAAATTATGGTAACATGTCAACATACTACACTCGTGCATAATAATTACATGTAAAAAAATCTGTCCTGTTCTTAAAGCATTTGAAATCTGATCACTAGATCACATTTACTTCACTTATTTTTCTTTGTTGTGCAGAGCGCACAGATTTGTCGCTCATGGACTGGCTATTCAGTGCACAAAAATGCAAAGGGACAAAAAAGATAATCTGATGTGGTTACATAAAAAAAATTGAATGAAATGCGCTTTAAAAAGTAAAGAGCCTTGTGAGGAAAGTAGATATAATGGATTTATGATTATTACTCATGATTCTTGCTGATGATGATCATGTGGCTGATGCGATGATAGAAAATTTTATATTATAATGTGATATTACGCTGTTGATTATCCCTTCGATGTGGTACTGCCCCGTGTCCTACTATCTCAATATTTTCATTATTGGACACACTTTTTGATAATAATGCATTGGGTTTAATCGCATGAAATGAGGAATCACACACAGGCGTGATTTGATTGTTTTCTGCGCTGATACAACATCGGTGTGGTGTCTTAAGAAAAGAAGTCACATGTACGACATGAGACGTAACTACAGTGCAGCGCCTGGGATGGAAAGATTTTGACAGATTTACTTTCGAAAACGGCATGGTAATATGATAAATGCAGTGTAAAAAATGAACACACACATGTAAAACATGCGTATTGCGTACGTTTGCAAGGGGCAGCCCATCATCGTCATTACGCAATAATGTACAAATCTCATCGTTCATTCATCAGTTTTTAAAAGGATTTTTTTTCAAGCCCCAGTAATTTCCTTTTTACATTTTTTTCTTCTGATTCTCTATTGTGTATGCACACAAGTCGCCAAGACAGCTCACGACAATTTATGACATAAAATGGATTTAGTATTCAGCCGGATTTTGCAATTTTTTTGCATGTAAAATTTGATGGAAAAGATGAAGAGAGAAGAAAAAGACAAACTTACTTCCTGAAAGCTAAGTTCCACGGGCAATTTGAGCATGGTGACACCATCCTCACCACTGTTGTTGTTGTCGTCCTCTTCCTCGGAAGATGAAGAGTCGTTTTTGGAATTGTTTGGGTCATTCGTTTTACTCTCAGCCGAGTCGAGATCGTTAGCCCTTCGGGCTTCGTGGCTGTTATCCTTGTTACCGAGAAGGGAGGCCGTGGCAGGGCCTGCTCCAAGAGCCAACAACTGTTTTAAACTTTCTGGTTGGATTAGAGCTTCGAACTGTAAAAACAAAATAAACAAAAAAAATATAAATAAAACTTGTGCATATTTTCAAGCAAATAAAAAATTCGCACGCAAAACACTTTATCAAAGCCATAAATCTAAATCTAGTACATCCAATTAAAGCATTATATGTCATACATCTGGTCATTATGGTATTAAGCGTGCTTCTTCAGCATTAAATATTGACATGCACCCTAATCCTCATTTAATTTTCAAAATAAAAAGTTATAAGTAGTATAAATCTTTTTAAAGCTTCATAATAAGCGGAGAATAAATATATGGTTCATAAGTTTTCTGCGAAACAAATTTGTTTGTGTGCACTTCTTTCTTACACTAAACGCCGCAAGGCTATGCAATTCACTGCATCGCTGCATTTTATTTTTCTTTGCAAAATGTCACGAATGCAGATGCGTGTATATATACATCCTCCTCATATCACTCCTATTATCCTCCTACTCCTCTCTACCTCACAAAACCACCAATTTATTTCTCATGTCCACATTCTTATCCAATCCGAGTTCTAAATAATATTTACGTGTATCTCGCCTTCTCATTTTTCCCTAGCATTTATAATATACCATTTTTGGAGTTTTGATAATAATATCATATTGTTGTTGTGCATAAAGCTGATTATCTTAATTACAAGACGAGCAAAACGACGCGAATTGTTAAACTGCTGCTGGTGCTGGTATTATTAAAAAGGAAAAGTGCCATGACGCTATTATCATTTTTATGAGGATGGATGATGTCGAAGAAGACGGATCATCACGGAGATTCACAGCACGAATCATATAATAACAAAATGTGTAGAGTAGAGACCCTTCTCTTCCACGACGAGAGAAAGAGATTTTTTTTGAACTGACTGACAAATTAGTAGGGAGGTTTTTAATAGAAAAAAAAGAAATGCTATACTTAGGTAATTATCAAGTGTGTAAAATAAAGTGAGAGGATACGAGTAAAAGTCAAGTGTTTTTTTGTTAATATTTTAACGTTGTTTTTATTACTTTAAATATTATATGGGTATGGTAGTAGTATATACGCATATTATATCGTATATGTACGAAAAATATTACTATTACTGCTCATACGATACGCGTACCAGTCTCTAATTTTCTCCTTTCTTTCATTTGAAACCCATGTAGCCTATTATTTGTGATGTCTCATCATCATCATCATCATCGTCATCCTCATTTGCCATAATATCATGCGCTGATACACCACCACTTGCCGCTATATATATTTTTTTACGAAGATTCACAAACTTACAACATTAGTTTCTATTTTTGCTTATCTACTGTGCTCATAGTCTACTAGTCATTGTAAAGTTGTAAATAAGGTCGTCATTAGAACACGCGGCATTCGAAACGGCGGAGAGCTGATGTGCGGCTTTTTGTGCAATTTTTTTAGTATTTAGCTAAATTTTTGCCATATTAAATTGGTTCATTTGCTTGTATTGCATCCATTAAAAAAAACAAGCAAGAGAGTTTTCTGTGACAGTTACAGTTCATCTCAAACATTTAGTTCATTTCATTCAGACACTTTAATGTGAGCAAAGCGAAAATGCACATGCATAGATGTGGGTGACTGACTGATGATGATGAGGTGAATAGGTGAATGGGAATTAAAATGAAGTAAAAAAATAAAATAATAGTCAGTCATCATGATGATGAAGCTTCTCTCTGTACAATCTATACAGTTCTCTATATTTCACAATCAGAAATCGCAACATCCGTTTTCTCACACATCCACCTTTACCATACCACCACCAAAACATCACAAGTCACAGTCACAACATAAAAATGTAAACCAATATAGCACACAGTCACATCAATGTGACAAAATAACAATGAATTATTGTGCATTTCTCATCCATACTTCATTTCATGCTTAAATTTTAGTGCATACTGCAAATAATTTTTTTTCTATTAAAGTCAACTAACAACAAGGGCTGAGAGAATTTCGAGTACTTTTTTTGCAGTATCAATGAATAATAAAAATGTTGATTGGTATTTTTATATAATTTTTTTCTTCATATTACTTATTTTGAAAAAAAGCTTGCAGACTCTGCCATTATAGTAGTGTGTTCGTTTTATCATTTTAAAAACTCATAAAACAACTTAAGCATTGCATGCAAGGCTGCAATTATAGGTAAACTGCAAGTGTAAATCGCAAATTGTAATCTATGCAGTTTTGTTGTTGTTTTGATGTAATGTTTTGATCCCATAATGAAATGTGACTTGATCATCATGATATATATTGATGGTGTTATTGTTGTTGCATTTCTCTTGTAAAAGTCATCACGGTGACGATTGTTGTGTGCGTTGATGCTGAAGTTTTTTTAGCATTTAGTGTTGTTGTATGCTTTTTTTGTGCGTTTTCATGTTGGGAAAAATATTATGTTGTGATTGGAAATGGTTAAGAGAGTAAAAATGGTAAATATGAAAAATGTTGGCAAAGGAAAGGTAGGCATTATATTTATTATGATTATTAGACAGGTAGGTAATATGTGCATGCATCATGCATCGATGAACGCTAAAATGCAGTAAAGTGATATGGGTGACTGAACAAAGCGCAAAGAACCAGACCAGAGCTATGTAAAGTTTAGACAGCAGACAGAGACGTAAACTTTATTTTGGCTTTACTGACTTGGTTTGGTATGAGCAGTGAAGTTTAAAAGGAAGGAAATGAGGAACTCTCATGAATCAAGCGGAACATGTAAAAATGCTTGTAAAGCAATTTATAACAAAGTATAGAACTGCATTACAAATTGCATTAATAAGAGTATTTATTTCTTTTCATTTATTTCGTAAAAAAATGAAATTTGTACAAGTCGATTTGACAAAAAAACTGACTTGAATATTTACTGAATTTTGTGCAATTTGTTTTCGAAGATCGTATATTGTCAGGAAGTATTTTATTTATTATTATCGATTGTTTGGAAAACTATGTCCGAAGTAGGTTTATGTTTATGTTAATCCTTTGTAAATTTTGCAAATCGTAATTTTTTAGGGTTCTTAGTCATATCTTTAGAGTTTTAAAATTGTTAAAAATTACCTTCTTACGGCCATATCAATTTGCAAAGCTTCCGTAAATAATAAATCTTATCATTTTAAAAAGTTTTGATAAAGTTTTCAACAAAAGTGAAAGATAAGCACACGGAGGTATGTATATTTTACTTATAGGTAGTAAAGGTAGGTACTACAGTGTGTTAATAAAGGTTTGGCTTATGGATGGCAACAGTTGTTTTTAAACATTTTAAGTTTGTAATTTAAGATGTGTTTTAAGGCTGCATGCAATTAAATAGTATATAGTTATTCCCTTCCCACACCTCAAAACAAAGTGACGACAAAAAATGTAAATCCTTTTCAAACCCATGTTTTGTTAAATTGAGACAAATCAAAATAAGATAATAGTATTCAGCATATATTCAAAAAAGAACTTTAAAAAAATGGCAACTCACTACTCACTTCCAACAAAGTCAGGTTAGTAAACTCTACAGAAAGCGAATTTTAGTTAACAGAAAAACTTTGAGGTTTAAATTTAAAATATCAACGTCAGTAGGCAACACACCATGGAAATCAAATTTTTTGCTAGGTAGGTAAGTGCATTCAGCTTTGAATTGATATTTGTTCGTAAATGGGCAAAGAAAGAGTTTTTTTTTAAACTAAACGAGAGCAGTAGTTATTTGTTTGCTGGGCTGAAGATTTGCTGTTTAACTTGTTTTTTCTTTCTGTTTTTGTACTTTTCAAGGTTTTATTTTTTCACGGCATGACAATTCGTTTTCTTTCTTTTAATTCATGAGTCGTATGGGGCAATGCTTTCAAGATTGTTTGTAAATAAAAAGGGTTTAAAAGTTCACATTTGTCTTTACTGCGAATCATTGTAAATATGTGTTAGCTTCTCATTTAGTTCTGCACATTTTATTGCTTTCAATGCAACTTCAATGCGTTTTACTGCATTTTTTAATGTTTATGAATGGAGCATTTTAATTTGTTTTTAAGCCTACATAAGATAATGGCATGAAAATGAAAAGCACCAGTGAAATTAACAGCTTTATAAATGGAAAAAAGAATTTAAAAAGAATAGTTGCTCTATTTTTTACGCACCGAGGGTTGTTGTTGCTGGTGTTGTTGAGCGACAAGTTGTTGTTGTTGAAGATGTTGGAGTTGTTGCTGGCAGGAACTGTTGGTAAGCCACGCTGAGAAAATTATGGCAAATGAGAGCATGCCAGCAATGGAAACTGCAGCAACAGCCACAATTTTAGCCACTTGGACCATTGGTGTAGTCTTCATTGGGCGATAAGCCTGGATGAATCGGATAATAATAATAATAAAAACAAGAAAAATAATTAGATGTAGTTACATATTATGCAGCATAAAAATCAATTAATTTGGTAAGAAATTATTGTTGGTTGTTAGAGATGTTTAGGTAAATCAAACTTTTCTCCTGGGGTTTTTGGTACGATGAAATGACAACGCAAGGTCGACCAAAGTAGAAGGTGAACGTCCTCATTTTTACTGCATCTAAGCTAATTTTCTACCGTTACGAAACTACTTTTAGCACATTTTTATTTATTTTTAAGCAAAAAAAATAAAGGATTACGTGAGCTCAGAGCAATCTGTCATCACTTTAGCTTTATCATTTGAGCGAAATACCATTTACCTGAGTTATGTAGGTATTGCATCGTTAGTTAGGTTGATAGCATCATCATAAATTCAGAAAGAACCGCAAACAACAAAGACTTTTGAAAAACCTAGTAACTATCTCATCTTCATCTTTATTTTCTATAAAAAAAACGAGTACGAACGACCATTATGTTGTACCTACTACTTTATGCGTAAAGTACAATTGCAAAGTTTTGTTTGATGAGAATGCTTGTACAACAGCGACTGATGTTTGATGTTATTGTCCCCAAATAAAAGAAGAAACTAAAACGAAAATTGATGATTGATGATGTAAAATGACAGCAACAATGGAAGAGTTCATTTTTAAACTTAAAGACATAAAAAATAATGTTCATCTTGTCACTGATTGTAAAAAAAAAGATTGAAAAAAACAATCAACACTGCATCATGTATTTATGCATGTTCAGTAATTTCGGACCTACCCTCCTAAATTTTAAGCCGATGACATGTAGGCTAACAATAAGATGTTTTTGCATTTGAACATGAGAAATGAACAGTTAAATTTTAAATGAATACAATTTTAGGTATATAGCTACTTGATGTTTATACGTATCATGTCATTTTATTCATTGTGCTATAAACAATAAGCCTTCCAAACTTTTCATCGTGTACGTTTTTTAGCATCTTCATCTTCATTGAAAATATTGCGCCGTCACTTTAACCAAACCGCATGTTTTACTTTCTGTTTCTTTTTGCTGGTCACAGTTGACTTGGTTGAAATGAAAACAACGAAAGAATATTTCAAATTTTGAACACAATTGTGTGAACATTTTGGGATAAAAATTGTTAAATGTATCTGTTGCAATTGATAAACAGTTTTGTATTGTTTTGATTAAATTGCATTTTAGACGTTCTACAATAATTAATTGACTGCCTTTGAATTGAGGAGCGGTCATTTTGTTTATTCAGCATGAAAATAAAGTACAAAGTAGCTTTAAAACAATTTATCCCTTTTTGTGAAAATACAGTGTACTGTCGCTTCGTTTTGCATAAAAATTTATAAATCTTCAATCCATTTGTTTACTTTGAAGTATATTCCCAAAAATAATAAAAATAATATATAATTCACTTTCGTTTTCAATCATCACACAAACATAGCATTATTTCCTGCATAATAATTTATTACTCGATTATTTAGGGGCTTATGATTGAATGAATAAAAAACAAAATGAAAATTACGATCGGTATAGCAAGGATAATTGAAAATTTTACACGTAATGTTGGTGTTGTGTATCCTCTTATAATAAAAAATAATACTTGCTAAAAAGTATACAATACTTTTTAAATTCATCAATTTTTTATTTCATTTTTTCTTGCTTGTCTGTTACAGGAAAACCGTATCAAAAGAGATTTCCCCCAAAATTGAAGTTTTTGCAGTTTCATTCATAATATTAAAATGAAAACATTGCAAATTTACGATTTTCATTTACTCCAAGCCTATATGATTTAGCACTCTTAAATTTAAAACTTTTTGCTGTAAAAATAGGGTAAAGTGAATGCAACGTAATTCGTTTGTTACGATTTTACAAGGCTCGATTGCAGTAAATGCATAATACATTCAAGGTATTCTGAGTGTTTTGAAGAACAATCTGTGAAAGTGTTTGCTTACAAGACTGCAATGACTAATGACATATTCTGTATATGAAACTAGATGTATTGATTTTAGTAAACTGGTATAAGCTCTGGAAACGTATAGCTTTCAAACTAATCTAGCCAAAATAAGAATAAAATTTTAGTTGAATCTGTTGATTTATTTTTTAAACCATTTAAATTGGGCATGTGCGTTAAATGGTTTAAACGCTACTGTGTTTATAACATAATAGATCTGTTGTTTCGATTTTTTTGTTTTTGTATGATATTTAGCGACTGAACCGTTATTATGGTCGTATTGCGGCATTCATGTAATCATCGTGTGCATATATGAATAATACTGTATGTAAATTATTAGTTTTCACATTCCTTTTTTTCAGTTTTTTTTCATCCAACCACAACTTTATTTTTAGCAAGTTGCTTTTTACTTTCTTTTGAAGAAAAAATAAAAACAATCAGATTGATGAATACCTATTAATAGTATTCTTCAATTTAAAGTTATTTCATCGTGTTATTATGAAATTCATGAAGCATACTTTTAGTAATCGTTTGTTTTTTCTTTGTATTTGGAGATCATTATCTAGTTACTAAAAATAATAGATTTTAAGTTTTTGAATGAATATGAAGTATACCAGTCAAGATGCTACAATACAACTAGTTTATTTGTTCTGCTTTAATAGTAATTTAATATGTGATCGTAATAATTCCAAAATTTTACGAAAGGCCAAATCAAAGGATGTACCCACTTCCTTTTTAAATGACAATGACAACCATTTATCGTTCAAAATCACGGACAAACAGACAAAGCCGCGGTTTTGAATTAAACTTCTGAATTGCAAAACTTCAATTATCTTAATTTCCTGATTCTGTATTGCATGTTATGCGTAAGTATATTCTAACTCAATCATACTACTGTACAGATACTGTTGAATAATTAGAATATAACAAAGCCAAGCAGTCAAAAAATAGAGCAACGTTTCTCGTATTTAGACACATGACACAAAAATTAAAACAAGAATCATCCCAATTGTTAGTGACCCATGTCATGACATTTCGTAACTGATTTGTGTTATGTTGGCTTGGTAACAAAATACACCATATACATTGCAGAGTATTGAATTGAATAGCAATTTCCTGTCTGCTGATATTGTTAATTATCGTTTTTTTGTGTGTTTGTGCCTTACTACCATCCTAATACATACTTGAATAGTAGTACGGTTTATTTTGATGGTATCAATTTATCAAACACATCATCATTATCAACATCTTCCGTATCGAATCTCATGCATAGGGGCCGCATCACAAAAAACTATAAAATCCCATTCACTTTTTCATTGTTGTTCACTTTTTTGGCTAGTTGGACAAATAGTTTTCTATCTATTTTCATAGCTTAGTATTGTTTACAGGATATTCATATAGCAATAGGATATGGTTCAATTGTCTGAGATTGAGTTCAACGGAATGAAAATGAGAAGAGACCCATTTTTGGGATTTGAATTTTTGCCTCACCACAACAAACGTTGTGTTTGCTGTAGCTGTGTGTGCCGCCGCCATAAAGGAACAACGAGCAAAAATAAATAGCCAGGTAACAGATAAATTATATCTTGCATATAGGGGAAAAGGAAATGGCTCGATTTTTATTGTAATAATGTCGTGTCGGTCGGCTGGTACATGACATATGACATGGGTTTAAAATTATCTTAGCACAATAATAAAAAAAATGTGTAGATATAGATATTCATGATTATTACTTGAATAATAGGCGACAACATCGTATAGATATTTTGCTGATGTAAATCTCACCGGCGGAACGAAATAAGTGCATATTAGTATTAGTTGACGCCATATGCATTTTGTTACGTGAAATGTTTAATGAAGCGAAACATCGCACACACACAAGGCAATTATTATTATGATTATTTTCTGCGAAGAAATAATGTAGTGCACTTATTATTCTTAGTAATAACACAGGTATCAGTACTGCCATCATTTCTTGACTCTATTCATCTCGGATTTGGTATCGTTACGTGTTACATGTGTCATACATGTGTGAAATCTTATGCAAGTAAAACATATATCGACATCGCCGAGAAGAAAAAAAATTAAACGAAATTCATGTTCTGAATGGTATTCTATAATATTCTGCCATGCATAGACAGAAGGAAGATGGAAGATGTGTGTACAAAAAGAGAAAACGATTCATGCGTAAAATCATGCAAGATATATGTACCTACTTTTAGTTTTGCACACATTTTGCCTGATGACGATGATGGTGTTATGTTATCCAAAAAATTATTTTTGCATATACATTAGTAATTTTTGTTTTATTTTTTTGTCCTATTTGTGTCCCTATCGCAATCTCTTTCCTTTAACTTCCCACGCTTATTTTTATGACTTTGGTTAGGACAGTTGACTATATGCAAAGTGCCTACAATTTGGGCTAGGGAATAGTAGCTAAGCAAATTTTATTTTAAATCGTAATCATCCGAGGTTTTACGATAGCATTAATGATTAACTGTAAAATGCAATGTAAAAATTTAAAAAACAGCAAATACTGCGAGTCAATAGTACACACAAATTGGTACCTATTTTGTAGTCATCTTTTCATCTTCACATGTACTCACACAAATAACCGTCGACGACCCCATCACTTACCTCCACTACCTATTTTCATAATGGGGACGATGAACGCACACATTTACTCCTCTCGAACACGACATTATTATCGTACATTCTTCCAATAATAAACCAAACGACGAACCAAAATGAGAGATAATGTGCATGCATCTCTCTCAACTCAACACAGAGCACTGTTAAAGCTTTCATTTACTTTAAACTTTACAAATTGAAATCTCAAAGGAAAGATAGTTGACTGCAGAAAAAAACTGCGAATTCGTTTTTAAATCCATTATTTGCTACGTGAGTGAGTTCACATGACATGCAGTAATGTAATAAAAAATCGTAGCAATAATCATAACGCTGCATTTATTGTGATTATTTATACTTTTATTTCAAATAGGTTTATATGAGAATAACATCGATCAGCGTAGAGTACTGCAGTTTTTATATTGGCATGTAAAACAAATATACATGCCACATGCATGTTATGAAGCATATATGTATGCAACTACCTGTTAAACGACGCTGATTAGCTCTGTACCCTGTACATGTGTGATGTGTGTTACTATTGATAATGATAATCATGAGACATTACTCACACAGTTTCACTTTCGCTTTCGTTCGTTCAGTTTCAGATTCCTCTTCTTAATCTCCCCTTCATCATCGTCTTCTTCCCATAATGAACCGTGTTCATAATAATTCTTGTCGCTTCGTGTTACTTTGATGGATATTACATACAAATATTATGTACGTGTGACATGACATACTCTTTAACTAATTTAGTTTACGATGCAATGCTGAGATTCGGACAGGCTTTAAAACTGGCTGAGTTCAAGCCTAGTACACACAGCAGTAAAAGATGTAAATGGTATTATGAATGGGATTAATTTTTATGGTCTTTTTGCTACTGTCGTAAAATTGTTTTGACGTAATATTTTTGCGTAAGAGTCAGTATAAACAATGCAAAGGACTAAATTTGAGGCAGAGTGCTAAGACGCTTTTATCTTTTGAAAAATGAGGAACTTTTGTTTGTAATTGTGATCGAGACGTTTTTTTTGTCAAGTCAGTAAAAAATGGACGGGTAAGCAATTCTTGAGCTTATTGTCATGCTCGTATTTAGGGAAAAAAATTAGCTGCTAGTTTATTGTCCCTTAGGAAAGTACCATGCACTATAATACCATGTTGATGACAGCTATGAGATAATTACTACTGTAAAATAAGCATCCTCAATTTCGACTCTGCACATAAATCCATTGTTTTACTTTTACAATGATATTCTTACTACCTGCGCTATCAATTTGCATTGTTAATTTTCTAATTATTGTATCTTAAGTCATCATCACCAACAATTCCCCTCCTGTCTGTTATACAAGATATTATGTGCATATTGTGCTTTTGCAAAAATCATATTGTCAGAGTAATTTGCACAGCTCTCTGGTTAAAAAAAACTGAAGTGTTTATTTGTACAAATGACTGTTGTTAAGTAATTTGAGCATACATAACTGCCATCAAATATTCATATTATGCAAATGCGATGATGTGCTATCACAGTCAGTCAGGCTTAATTACTTGAAAGGTAGTACTGGCGGTAATGTGCTTGCTAAGTTGAACAAAAGCCTTGGTTGAATGGGAGGAGGAAATGCATCGTATCATTTAACAATTCTTTATGTGTATCATGTCCTCTCGTCAATCCCATCATTGGATTTCTTCACAACTTGATTAAACACGACATGTGAATATATATATTTGCGACGCAGTCAAGAATAGTGACATAAAATGGTTCATTTACCAAATTTTTGCATTGTTTGCATCATCGCATCACCATAACAGTACAGTGTGCTGCTGGCATGGCATAATCAGCATTTTAAATTTAAGACAGATGTGAAGACAAAGAGAGCAGTGATAATAGAATTGGCTTGAATTTCCAAAACGTGAGCCATTGTTTTGTATCAAACATTTACCGCCTGAATCTCCATTCATGCGTGTAAATTATAACAATAACTGCTGCCTTGTATGTAAATAATAATAAATTCCCAAATTATTACTTATATTAATCATTTAATAATAACTTTAAACATTATTGTTGAAAAGTAAGCACCAGTTTTCTGCAACGCTTGCTAATGATTTTTGTGTGTTCAAAGGATTTATCATAAAAGGCGTATTTTTTTGCCAACACTGCGAAATAATAAAATGAATTGTTATTTTAATGCTTACATTCCCAGTTAAGTAACAAAACTGTAAAACTTTTTATTTTTAATATTGGCTTAAATCTTGATAAGATGAGAAGTTCTGATAATATAGGTATAAGGAGAAACGATAAGGACTTTACTCTCTTGTTTACTTATCTGGTTAGCGTAAATTATTTAATTTATCATAATCATAATACGTATTGCATGCATAATAGAAATGCGCTACGATAATTCGTTATGATTACTTTATTCTGCATGCATAATAGCCTATTTGTCTATTCCTTGTCACTACTGCAAACAATGCGGTTTCACATGCATAATGATATGGAATCAAATAAATGCATGATGTTTTAAACTGCACTTTTTTTTAAAACAGCTCTTTTCTGTCAGTTTGATATTCAAACAAAGAGAAAAAAAGAGTGCATTTGTCAAATTTGAAGATGCTTTGGTTGTAAAACCGAGCGTATATTTGTTTACAGTTATTATGATTGCTGAAATTAAATTGTTATGTGATTTTCATCATAACTGAGTTCAATTGCATGTGAAAGGAAGGTGAAAAAAAGAAAATTTAAGTGTGATATATAAACAAAAATACTTAGCATTGTTATTGCTTTTCGTTGTTGTAGTCATAAATTCATTTCTGTGTGAAAGAAAATCAGAATAGATAGATGATCATTTTTTGACTGGTTCACGTTTTTGGAGTGGTGGAGTTAAAAATAAAACGCTATTTTGAACTCTTTGTCTTACTGATTTAGAAACTATTTTGTTGCTTAGGAAACTTAACTGTTGATTAAATATGCAATAGGTATATCTTGTGGCCTGATTTGATGATACTAAAATGCATCTTACATCTGAATAATTTTTGGAATTTTCAGCGTTTGGAAAATTTTCCAGTGCTCTAGTTAACCTTTGTCATAAACACTAATAATATAGCAACTTGTCAATGTTGGCTTCTATAAATAGCCCAACAACGTACAATCGCATTATGTTGTCATGAAGAAATGTTGCATATACATTTGTTGTATATAGTGTATTGATAGAATTTTACAGCAAGTTCTAATGCAATGTCACATTGAAACTGAAAGTTTTTTGGTTTGTAAAGTAAAGGACCTTTAAAATCCTTCAGGCAATCAGTCAATTTACCCTCATGCTATTATTGTGCGTACGGTACGTGTGTATCTAAATATCCTTTGCAGTCCCAAATTTATTACACTTGAGTACTTGAAGGACTCCTCTTATTTGTATGGAGACTGTGTTTGCGTATATTTATTAAGGATTGATGCATAATGCAGCTCGTGGCAACGAACGATGCTGCTCTGTTATTTTACCAAATAACCGTGGCCTCACACGTCAGGATTGTCAACAATGGAATCTTTGCTACTGTGCTGAACCCTAGGCTTATAGCTTTGATGTGCTTTGTTTACGAGACTTCTATCTGTGAATCTGCTTGCAGGACAATAGCAGAGAACGGTTTACGCATTCAACACGTTTTTCTGTAAAATGTAATTTATTTTGATGCTCCTTTAATCCCTTTTACTGTATGGTCAACCAGAAACTAGGCCAACTTTCGGAACTTTAGTTAAATATAGATTCTGGGGATAGTACTAATTTGTGTTCCACTCCTTCGCTTTAAGATAAATAAATGTGCATATGACGAAAAACGTTTACGATACTTTGATAACCTATTTTCCAATTAATTTTTATATGAAAAAGTAAATATTGGTAAATAATTTCCCAAATATTGATAATTAATTGTGTCCTATAAAATCAAGCTCACTTAGCTTGGACGTTCACCTTTACTCTGGTCATTTTAATCAAAAATATTTTACATGTAGAAGCATTTCCAACCAACGAATCAAAAATATCAATGTTTAAATGTTAATTATCATACCGGTGGAGGCTCCTGATAGTCCATTTGAGGATTAAAGTCCTTTACAGTGACCGTAGTCATTGAATCACAATTTTGCTGCTTCTCCATACTCATGGTTGTTGTTTTACTTTGATGAAAACACACACGCTCAAAATAATTTATTTATTTATTTAATGTTTTGCAAAAAAAATGTCGATTTGAATTTGAATGAAATATTCACTTTGAATTTTAAAAACACAGAAATTGTTTCAGATCAGACTCGTATACGTACAAACAAAAGGGATCACTCACAAAATAATCAAAGGGATGATAATGGTACTGATGAATACTTGCGTTCTTGCCGTCACAGTGAACGCGAGACGACTGATCACAACAACTGCAAAAGGGCTGCAGCTTAACTCTATCTATTTGGCCTTCTTGCGCGTGAGTCGAGTGGATGATAGGTAATGGAGGAACGACAATGAACAGAGCAAAACGTGAGCAGTAGCGAAATGCAACTTAACAATGAAAGCATGTGGAAGATGATTATGGTGTAGGATAATGATTCCTACTGCGAGATATGCTTAAATGCGAATTTTTTACAGTGAATTTAGTTGTGACCACATAGTGCATTTCAACTATTATAGTTAGTAGTCAATGTATTCATACAAAAGACAAGACTATATTTTTTAATACTTTGAGTTCATCCAGAGAGTAGAATTTTACCTTTCAAATCAAATCAAGACATACAGGATACCATGTATTGTAGGGTACATGCATATATATGAGGGAGAGAGTAATATTTGTGTGCAATCATTTAATATTATCATATTATAAATTTAAATGCAACAGCATACACATTTAAGTAACGTACTTGAATTTACTTAAATACTGCTGATAAATTGTAGCCATGAATATTAAAATATGTATGTAAGCAGGGTTTACCGATGAAAAATGGAAAGCCATGCTCATTCACCTCATCGCCATTCCTTTGCTGTAATTAGCGTCGATATTATTAATATATAATGAAGGAATAACCATAGCAACATAAAAAAGGGTTTGAGTTTGGGAGTGAGTTAAAATGCTCGATTGATAATAAACTTTGCATATATGTACACACAGATTCAACTATGTATATATACATTTTTGTACTGTGTGCATATTGTTTAAAAAACATTTTTGATTTTGTAAAATTTATGAAGATAAATATTCAGCGAGCTGAACGCAGAAATTTTTTGAGATGCTCAGAAACTGTATGATTAGCAAATACAACATACCATTTTTGTACGCACATACATATATATCTTATTTAATTTTTAATTAAACTTCGACTTGGGTTCTAAGGTAATAGTTACTGTGCGAAGAAAATATATTTTATTGAATTGAAACAACTCATGTGCTCAAGTTTGTACATTGATTGTTTTTGTGGTTTATAGCTTATAAGTTATAACTAGTAACTATTCATGTTGTATGTTGATGAAAACGGGAAGAACAAAGGATTTTTTCTCGGCAGACTCCTCACTGTACTAACTGTACCATATTTTAGAAGATGAGGATACAGACATGATTCAATCCCGTCTGCAAAGAACCATAGAACACATCTCAGAGAAGCGCGAGATCCGGGTTGTTGCTTTTCATCTGGAGAAAGTTTTATCGGAAAATGCAACATGTTGAGGAAAGTGAAGCTGTTAGGATCCCTTCCTTCCTGGATAAGCGTGGGTCACTAGTTACCTAAAGGGGAATGTGCACTTGATCT
>JAQFZH010000201.1:0-42615 GCA_034695485.1 Entomobrya nivalis
TTACAAATTTGTCATTGTGTAGTGAAATATCAACCGAAACGTTTCTAGGGCCATTTGAAAAATCAGGAAAAGTAGTTATTGACAGCGAAATCAAAAGTTTCCGTTATATTTTTTTCAAAGTCACATATGGAACAGAACCAGTGTAATTTTTGTACCTTAAAGATTGTAGTATTGGAATATATATATGTTAAATTAAATACAGTTTCTGATTATTTGCAAATAAACTTCTAAAAATGTCTCCTTCATTTTCGTGTTTCCTTTATATCCATATCACATGGATGTTATGGATCGTTTAAAAAGTATGTAATAAAAAATTTAGGTAACGTTTTCTATACCACTTGAAAAACTGTCTAAATTTCTAAACAAGGTCATAAATCTAGCTTATCGTATCAATGTTTTAAGATTTATAAGCAATTGCAGTATTTCAACTAATAACCGTTTATTTAAAAAATAATAAAACTTTTTTTTAAAGTAAACACAATCTTGTTATTTGTGTATTTTTACCAAACTAACCTTTGCATAGTATGTATTTTATTTTAATTATTTTATTATAATGTAAATTTATATGATGTTTAGACATGTTAATTAAACCATTACAACCTGAATTAAAAACATGACAACATTGAACATAATCAAATTTTCTATTTGATCCTCTATTTTTTATTCCGTTTAAAGTTTAAACTTTTATTATAATTACAAACTATCGATTTTATTTATTAGCTGTGTAATATTTTTCAAGCAAAATTCCCAGTTTGTTCGTCTTTTCCAATCTATTAGTCTACCTATTGTGTATTAAGAATGTATACATTAATTATATACACAATCTATGAATTATCCCAATCGTGTATTGTGTCTAATTTGACCGCATCCTAATACAACGTTAAACATTTGGCCTAGATAACTCAACCTGTGCACAAGAGTAGCTGTAGTGAAGAGCTATCCAAAATTCCAAAATTTTCAATTAAAAAAAAGAATTCAAAATGTCCAAAAAATTCAGTTACTGTATTTACCAAAAGAGCAGCTAAGTGAGCCTGACCATAGATTAGCTTTAGAAAAAAATATCCATTGTTTCTTAGTGTTCCTAATCTGTAAGCTGAAAAGCTTTTTTTCTTTTGCTTGCTTCTATTGAATCAGGAAAAATATGGTGGTCAAAGGTCAAAGTGGTAAATACCTTTTTGGACACTTTTGCGACTGGTAACTACCACCTTTGGACAATAAAAATATGTATATATAACATATAAGGACACTTTTGGACTTTTTCCATTTCCCACTGAGATGGTAAAAAAGGAAAGGGTGGGATTTAATCATTCCTGTATTAAATGTTGTATAAAGGTACCTGAAAACCGGATATTTAAAAGTATTATATCGTTATGCCAAACCACGACAACACTAACACATAATGCTATTTAATAAATTAAATGTTTAATTTGCGAAAGTAGAGCTGTAGACGAAGGTGGTGACATGTTTGATAAGCTTTTCAATTAATAACCGTAAGGTACCGTGAGGTACCTTGTAATTGTATTAAAACAACTTACATAAAGCTCTTAAATAATTTAACTACTACTTACGACGCAAAAACCTACGAGCACAAAGAATCAAGCTTTTTACAGTTATATTGTGATATCCGACAAAACGATAAATATATAACACATTCCTCTATACACTATATCAATAGTAGAGATGAAAAAAAAACGCTCAGTTTCCAAATACGTTGTTACAGTTATTTTTTTTACTGGAAACTTAAGATTAGTAAAAAAAAAAAAGTTCCTACGCAATAAATTTACCAAAGAAAGTAACCCAGTGCGCCAATTTTTTGTTTCCTTTTACAATTGCTAAAACTTTATTCAACACGAGTGTTACAGTTTATCTTTATTTGCATTTTTCTTTGTAATTGTAGTTTTTGTCCCATTATTAGCCAAATATCATGACAAATATTTATTACTAAATTGGGTTTTGGCATCGATATTTTTATTGTGATGTAAACGTCGTTGCTTGTTGAAATATTGTTTGAAAGGAGCTTCTTAAACCAAGTAACCTTAGGCATTTGAAATTATTAATCTACCCTCAAAAGTCTCGTGCCAACAGCTTATTAGCTTAGAGCTAGCATACCACTAAAAAATCCACAAACTTATGTAGGAATTAAAGTTTTAAAATTCTTAAAATCGTAACAATTTTGTTCATGCTAATTGAACTAATATATTGTCTGTTTGAAATGATTACTTTTCCCTTTAAAAATGTCAAAAACATGTTATTGAAATACAAGTGCAAAGCCCTAGTTACTTTATTTTTTCAGATAATTAATAGCCCTGGTTTAACTTAACAAAACCTTCAATAGCTTCACAGCTAAGCTTTTTATCCAGCAACCAAAACTACTTCACTAATAACCTTTTTAATACATTTTACATAAAGCTTTTTCCAAATTAAACCATATCACGTAAAAAACCAGGCACTAGGAATCTATCCATCTACGATTATATTATTGTTTCCGCAATAACTGCAAAAAGATAAAACGTGTGTCCAGTTGAAAAGTTTGTTATTAGTACAATTTGTCCATTTTTTTATTCAACATTTACAAACACTATAATAAACTGATTATAAGTGTTAACAATACAAAATGAGACAATGATGTTGGAAAAGTTTTTTGCTTGTTAGCCTAATCAAAAAACGACTGATAATTAGTAACATGTGACATCATGAGTAATCAATTAGAAAAAATGTTTAGAATATGGTATATAGTTTCTCTTAACCTCGTAAAAACTCCCACGTATAGAGTAAAGAATTGTAAAGAGTCATATTTATTCACAAAAAGAAGTGCCTAATACAGGACTTGAACCTGCATCTCGCTGTCTATCCGGGAAGCGTGTTCTGACATTAAACTAATCAGGCAATGTGAATGAATACAACTGAAATAGCTCAGATGTGCTGATTATGTACCTAGTTACATGAATCACACATCACTATAGTTTGTTTACAAATATTACGAAACTACTACTAGAACCACTAAACAAAATAATAAAACTACCCAAAGAGTTAGACATTTTTAAAGCTCAAAGCGTTGCCTCACTTAAACCTTTGAACCCCGTTAAGTTTCAATCGTTCTTTTCTTAATTCCAACATATCCATTGTAGCCCACTTATCATTTAATCCCATCTGATGCATGTTCTCCAAAAGGTATCCATAACTGTCCCCAAAAACTTCTCGTTTTCTGACAGCTTGAGTTAATGGTGTAAAATGAAACATGTCTTCAGACTCGTAAAATGGATTCATACCACGACCATCAGCAATCGAAAAGTCTCCTTATAGTTAATATGTATATTGGGAATAAAGATAACTATTGCAACTTAATGAAATACGATTGGCAACTAGTGACAAAAGACAATCTCAGCAATCATTTGAAAACATGGCCTGAATATGATACATAATTTCTCGAAACCTCTTATAAATTCCAACACATAGTTCTTGTACAAATATTGCGAAACCTATGCAAAGGCCACTAAACAAAATAATAAAACTACCTAAAAAGTTAGACATTTTCAAAGTCCCCGTCGCCTCATATACACGAAACCTTTGAACCCCGTTAAGTTTCAATCGTTCTTTTCTTAATTCCAACATATCCATTGTAGCCCACTTATCATTTAATCCCATCTGATGCATGTTCTCCAAAAGGTATCCATAACTGTCCCCAAAAACTTCTCGTTTTCTGACAACTTGAGTTAATGGTGTAAAATGAAACATGTCTTCTGACACGTAAAATGGATATATACTAGAAAGCTTATTGTGGATATTGGAGAAGTGGTAAGATGACACCACATCAATGTCTAACGTAGACATTAAAAGTAACAGCCAGTCAAATGGACTGAACTCTTTGAACAATGCAACCCAAGAAACTTGCTTAATGGTCTGTCTGCAAACAAACTTCGGCTTCCTGGGTTTTCTATTTGTTCATCTGGCAAAGTTATAACCTAATTTTAAAGCAATTAGAGAAAATATATTTAGTACTGTCATAATGATTTTAAACACAAGTAAATAAATATAATAATTAGTACGCATATTTACGTATTAATATCTTGTCCTCTTTATAATACAATTAGATATACTAAATATTTCCCTAAATACTCTATATTTGTGTTTTCGCTTTCATGACGACGATAATGAGCTTGTCATTAATATTACAATTAAATATAGGTCAAGTATCAACCAATTCAGCACTGCGCTGGGAATAAATCTCGTTTTTGGTGCTGAGCAATAGTTACAAAAATAACCATTCAATATATATTCTACTATCGAGCAACTTGTCAAAATTTACAAAAGTGATTCACTGTTGCCTAATTCCAAATCTGACATAAATTAGTGTCCAAAATATATATGAAAAATTAGTTAAGTTGAACAAAAACTTTATTTTAAAATCCAATCGCTATGAGACCTCTAAACTTTTCTAGATTGTGTTTAAAGTACAAAAACAGAGTCGCTGTTGGTTTATTAGTATTGGTCTTATTTTTATACTTGTTTAGAATCACCATATTAATTACAATAAGAGACCTCATTTACCTCCTTCGACCCATATGGGATCGTCCTCCAAACATTCCCAAAAATGTAATAACTCATTATTATGCACCGGGAATTCCAGCTGAAAAACTCTGCAAATCACATAATTGGACTACTAGAAATTCGTCAAATATTCCTCGAGTATTTGATGCATTTCTTTTTAGCATCGAACTAGATTTCTTGGAAATTCGACTTAAGGAATTGTGGCCGGTTGTTGATAAGTTCATTTTAGTGGAAGCTGATAAAACGTTTACAGGGAAACAAAAACGTTTATATTTCAACGAAAATCGAGAACGATTTGAGTGGGCTAAGGAGAAACTTGTTCATTATACTGTCATGTCACTAAAATCGAATCCTGAGAAAGACTTTGAAAATGAAGCTATACTGAGAGGCAAGATGTCGGGATTTGTGAATCAAGAGCGTCCGAATTCGGGAGATCTGATAATTATTGGAGATATTGACGAGTTGCCATATGCGCATACAATAGAATTGCTGAACAAGTGTGAAGGATATTCTCAAGAGTTGCATTTGGAAATGAACAATTACCTGTATTCTTTTGAGTTTCCTTTGAAGACAAATCATTGGAGGTCACATGTGGCAATTTATGATCCGGATAGTTTTTGGTATCATCATGGAAAATATAAGTCGAGTTTCCGGTTGGCGGATGCGGGATGGCATTGCTCGTTTTGTTTTCGATATTTAAGCGACTTTGTTTTTAAGATGACTTCGTATTCTCATAGTGATCGAGTTAAATGGAAGGGATTATTGGATGAAAGGGAAATTCAGAGAAAGATTTGTGAAGGTTTGGATATATTTGATATGCTACCAGAGGCATACACGTATAAAGAGCTTATTAGTCAAATGGGAGGTGTAGCTAAAAAAAGGTCAACTGTTGGGATTCCGCAACATATTGTCGAAAATCCGGAGAAATATTCGTTTTTACTTCCGGGTGGATGTGTTCGTGCTTCAGCATAAATGTTATCAAACTTGCAAAATTGCTATTGCCATACAAATTAAATTTTAAGTGTTAGAAATTTTGTATATTGGGTTACTACAAACGAATATATGCATACATTCAATTGTAATGTGTTTGCAGTCACTGTAAATAAGGAAAAATGTGTACAAATTTTTGTAAAGATGTTCATTTAAAATGTCCTATGAAAAAATTGTTATGTTAAAACTTAAATATAGAAGCCACTTGTTATCTCTTTAAATTAGCTTGTTACTTTTTAGTTTTTAATACTGGTCAACATTTAAGTTTTATTAACCATTTGTTTATTTAAAACAATAAACTCCTATAAATATCTGGTATTTTTTTAAAAAGAAAACGCTAATTTGTATTTTATTTCTTGTCACTTATCGTGAGTTAGCATTAGTATTTTGGGAGTAAACATAACTTTTGCAACTTGATGAAAAACGATTGACAACTAGTAAGATCATTGACATTAATCATTTTGAAAAAAATACCAGAATATGATACATAGTTTCGCGAAACGTTTTATAAATTCCAATGCATTTTTCGTTTATAAATATTATAAAACCAATGCTAAGACCGCTAAACAAAATAATAAAACTACCTAAAAAGTTAGACATTTTTAAAGCCCCCGTCGATTCACTTAAACGAAACCTTTGGGAAACATCATTTCTTTTTAATCGTTTTTTTCTTAATTTCAGCATATCCATCGTAGCCCACTTATCATTTAATCCCATCTGATGTATGTTCTCCAAATGGTATCCATAACTGTCCATAAAAACTTCTCGTTTTCTGACAGCTTGAGTTAATGGTGTAAAATGAAACATGTCTTCTGACTCGTAAAATGGATTCATACCACTACCATCAGCAAACGCAACCCCCTTCTCAAAGTCATGTGAAAAACTCCAAGAAATACAAGCATAGTCAGAAATAAGTGCATTTTTCATACAACTTTCTTCATCCTCATCTTCCTGCATTCGTCGATAAAGCATTTTTACCATTTTGTTACCTGACCGTTTAAATATGATACCTCCAAGTCCCGCTAAAAATCCTTTGGGTGCTCCAACTTTAACATTTTGTGATAACGATAAATCTTTTAAATCATTTGGAAGGCCCTTTTCAAGTTCTGGAATAGCCATTAATGAAGTTAATTTTGTTTTGTATGCGGTTCCAAGTATCAGCGAACCAAATAACCACAAAAGGCATAGCCATCTTGTCGTGTTAAAATTTTGTAGGCCTGGATATTTTATATTTTGAGTCAGCAACACTCTAAATTGGTCCATTAAGATGCTAGGAATTTTATTACGCATATTAGAAAAATGGTAAGATAACCATGAAACCACCGCAATGCCTAACGTAGACATTAGAACTAACAGCCAGACAAATTGGCTGAACGCTTTGAACAATGCCATCCAAGAAACTTGCTTAATAGGCTGTCTGCTAACAAATTTAATAAAATCGTATTTATGCTTCGGCAAAAAGTCCACGTAACCATATCGCTGTACACTTGGAGCTACAGTAGCTATATCAGCTCGATTATGCAAAACGTCACCAAGGCAACCTATCCAAGTTCCATTTGGTAACTGTAATCCAGTAACAGATCCATCCCTAAATTTTTCACCGTCACCGTCTCCATGACAAAGAAAGTTTTCCATGGAAATGTTCAATTTATTGTGAATCGTCTCCGTTAAGTTTGCGTAGAATCCACGTGTTGCAATAACATTGCCAGGTTTAAGAATATCAGGAACGACTTCCAACGTTGGCTTGAGGCTATTAAATACTGCCATTTTCATGGTAAAACCGTGAAAATTCTTCGTAAACTCAAGAAACAAGTGGTTATTTTTAATAAAAGTTAATGGACCCAGATCCATAATAGATCCAATTCTGGGTTCTCTTTCAATTGATGGATGTCTTCTGATGTATGGATTTGCAGTGAAAACATGCATTTCTGTAGTGTCCACATTTTGTTCTCGATAAATTGCTATTTTATAACGAAGCTTTAAGGACAATTCAGATACCAATAAGTTTGTAGCTACTTTGAGGTTCTCATGAAGAAATACAAAATAATCTCGATCTCGCATGACAACGCCGTTTTGCTTATCATGATTTTGAAGTAACTCCAAAAAACTATTCACCAAAATGCTTGGATTAATCGAATTAGTATTAAAATGTATCAAAATAAGTTTGCAGTTGTGACTCTGCTTCTGCATGTATTTTGAATGAGGCCAAACGTTTTCAGAATATACAAATCCAAGTGGCATATAATCGCCAGAAAAGTACTTCACTATTTCAACAGCAGAGGGATTCGAGTAGTTTCTGAAAATGGGAAAAAGCACTGAACACTCTGGAAAGTTTCTGATAAAGTAATTGGCCAATATACGAATATCTAGATCACTTTGAATTGATGATAATACTGGTTTATTAACTGGAAGCTTTAAAGCCCTTGAACTAACCATAGTTAAAGTTATTATTAATAAAACTAAGGTTTGAAGAAAGGACTTAACCTCATTCATTTCCTCGAGGTCTTGTAGCTACAAAGTTGCTCAAGGATGATGTACAATTGATATTCCTGAAGAAATGCTTACCTTGGCTTCTCGACAAAGTTTTATCAGATACTCCCTAATTGATCACATGTCCCAGAATAATGAATTAGATATTCTCTTAATTGTTCAAATGTGTATCGTATCATTTTAGTTATATGCATATATGCATGTACATGTGGTTGTCAAGTAAACTATAAAACCATGACCATCATTATCGCCCAAGGCATAAAATGTACTACGAATGATAATGAATTCCTCACAGCGTATATCAATTAATTATTCATCAAATTACTCAACGTTGAAGAAATTCTTCTTAAATACGGAACAGAAAAAAACCTGATGTGTTAGGCATGTCGTATCTCAAACTTTGCCAATAAAAGGCGGTTTTGGAATCTTCAAGGTTTTCTATTAAAGGCATGCAATAATCTTTAGGTGTATGGATAATAAATATGGACTTCATTTGACCACGCGCAATCAAGACATAATCCCAATTAAGAAGACCTTGACAATGCGAAATACATAAATACACCTTTGTTTTTATGCGTCAATAACTTCCAACCATTACAAAGAAGATATGATACATTTTTGTTATAATTACACATTTGTTTGAATTAGATTACCTTATTTTGTGCAGGTCGTTCGAAGGTTTCTACTCAGAATTTTATAGATACCTATAACTGAGTTATGGGTTGGATACGCATTAAAATTAGTGTCGTCCATACGCTTTATAATTTATCTTTATATTATACTGTGTGGCTATAATTATAACTAGAATACTTTGATCTATATAGTTACTATAACTGCAGTGTGGAACATATTTCAAAGCATAATTTATTCTCCAAATCCGAAACGAAACTCAACGTCATTCCTTTTTAACTTGTTTTATAACATTCAGACAACTGCAGGTTTTTATTATAACGATGAATCAAGTGGCTTATACCTTTTTAGCGGTTCTTACTCGAATGGAAATAATAAGTACATCGGAAAGCGGATATATTGTCCAATGCTCCAGAGCAACTATTTATTCCAAAAATAAGTTTGTTGAAATGAGCTTAATTTAATAATCCACACAGATTAA
This sequence comes from Entomobrya nivalis, assembly GCA_034695485.1. NCBI lineage: Eukaryota > Metazoa > Arthropoda > Collembola > Entomobryomorpha > Entomobryidae > Entomobrya > Entomobrya nivalis. The sequence continues at coordinate 9,140 of JAQFZH010000201.1, forward strand.
TTACCAATTGGCTAATTAGCAAAAAGATTTATTCTCCACGTTTTTTATTAATTTATATTTGTTACACAATACAAAAATGAATAATTAAATTTTCCGCTACATATTTCTTTTCTTAACTTTATGACTATTTTTTAAATGGAAATTCAAATAAACTTGACTCTTAAATTGCCTCCCACAAATTTCACAATTCACCTTCTCCCCATGAACCTTCCGCTTATGTGACTTTAATCGCTGAACACTATCGAATCCCTTCCCACATTCCTCACACTTTTCCCCTTTCACCCCCTCATGCATTGCAATATGTCCATTTAAATTTTTTTCAAATGCGAAGCCCTTGTCGCACCCTTCCAATGGACACTTCCACTTGTACTCTCCCAAGCCATGTGTCTTCTTCAAATGAAATAGCAGCAAATTCCTATCCATGTAGCCATGCCCACAATGCTCACACTTCCAGTCAAACTTCAGCTCATGGACGGCATTCACATGACGTTTTAAACTCTCCCTGGACGCACACAGCTTTCCACACTTTTCACACTTGACAGTCGCCTCCACTTTAGTTTGATGGATCAGCTTGCACTTCAAACTCGTTTTCTTATGACTTCTCAAATTTAGCTCGACGTGAAATATTTTCCCACAATGTTCGCAAATAAAACCAATCCCATGCTCCACTAGCTCATGTCTCTGTAATAGCTTCTTAAAATGGAATTTTTCCGAACATTGGCTACATTTCCAAGTTGGTGGCTTCCGGTGCTCCTCCACATGCTTCTCTAATAAGTCATCCCGAATATAATAAATTTTACAACCCTCCACTGGACACTTTGTCCTTTTTTTGACACTTCCGTCCTCCAACCTTCTGGTCCCACAAATTTTCCGGTGCTTATCCAAACTTAGTTTGCACGTCAATTTCTTCCCGCATAGGTCGCACAAGTGGTCGAGATTATTTTGGTGGACTTGTTTCGTATGATGGTAGAGAAGACGAGGAGTTTTGAAGATTTTCGAACACTCGTCACATTTTGTTTGGGTGCCATAGTCAATTTTTGGTTGACGACGGTATCCATGTTTTCGGATGAGGTGACGTTCGCAAGTAGGCTTGTCAAAGAATAACATGTTGCAAATGGTGCAAGTTCGGGAGGCAACATCCGGTAAGTAAATGTGATCTGTGATGATGTGGGAGTTGAGGATGTCTTTGGTGAGGAATGACTTGTCACATTTGGGGCAATGGAGTTCGGTGGCATGGACAGATGCTCCGGCGGTGGCCAAGGTTATTCTGGTACTTTTTCGGGTTGGTGAAGTCATGCGGTCTTTAATTTCAAAGTCAGCATCGGAATCGAGGTCTTCCGGTTTCATTTCAAGATAAGGTGAAGAAGGTGATGCTGGGAAATGGTTATCATCGTCGTCTTCAATGTTTTGAGGGGTGATGGTGTCGATATCTTTGTTGATTTCTTGCTTAACTTGATTTGGAACATCTTTAAAATGATTTGGGCCGTATTCATCTAAAATTAAAATTACATTTAGTTAGTAAATTGTTAAATATTTTACTTTGAAAAAATTAACTTGTTTAAAATGAAATAATTACATTTTACCACGAATCTCCGACACGTATCAGCAACATTTAGGATTTGTCCTTCAACTGGTCCAGACTGATCATTTCCCTTCCTTTGCTTATCAGTATAGTCCATTCTAAGGCTGGCTTTCATGGTTCTAATTATCTTCATTTTTAAACTTATCATCTGTCCGTGTGTAGTTTTGAATTGATTGACTAACTGCTCACAATTCTCACAAAATGAAATCCAATCCTCAATATTGGGATGATTGCTGAGAAATTCAGTCAACTGTTCGGAAGGTAGTTCGAAAACGTTCTTTAGGAGCAAAATGATTTCCAGGTGCTTTGTCAAGAGAGACTGCTGCTGTTGAGGAGGTGGAGGCGATGCACAAGTAAATGATGATGTTGGCATTGTTGACAAGGCTCCATCATTACAAATTAAACACCACCTCTTTTCAGTGCTGTCTCCAAGTTCAACTGCCGATGACATCTTCTTCAAAGCATAGAACAAACGGTTAAATAACTGTTCTTAATTAATTGATTCATAAAACAAGAGTTATCACAAAATCACAAAGAAAATCAGTTTATGCGATGCAACTTGACTTGCTAATCTTCTCTTCTGAACGAACACAAACAAGAAGTTTTTACTTTGATCAGCTGTTCAGTCCCTCAGCTGACTTGAGATGTCATCATGAGAAATTAAAAGTCAAATGGATCACGTCTTTCTTGTTTGGCGTTTTTGCATATTTAAATGCTCATTTTTATTTTCACTTTGAAATCATTAGAAAAAATTAACATAAAAAATGGACTATATCATCAAACCACTTAAAACCGATTTTTAAATTATCATTCAACATTACCCATACTTAATAATTCACATACTTAAATCACATTTAAATAAAGTAGTCAATTCCATTAACAAACCCATAAAAAAACTTTTTTTTGATGAAACTCAACTTAGATCATTCCCCGGACCAAAACTCGCTTCTCCTCCATTCCCCTCCCCTTCTTGCCCATGGGCATGGACACCAAACAGATCCTCCATTTCTTCCATCTTCCCCTCCACATTCTTCCCTCCCCCCACCTCCTCCCCCTTCCCCTCCCCCTTCTCCTGCCTTTTACTACAACTCTTTTGCATAAAATACAAATGCGCCAACACATCACTCTCTGCCTTAAATATCTTCCCACACTTTAAACACTTACTTTTCCACCTACCCTTGCCCACCTCCACCGGCAGTTTATCCCTCTCCTCCCTCGCCATATGCTTCATAACCCCATGCACCTGCAGCGCCACCCTCCCATGATAACTCTTCCCGCACTCCGAGCACACCCACTCCCCCGGCCTATTCTTCCCCTCGGGATGATGGGTTATCTCCATATGCTTCCTCAACACATACTTTGTCTCACACTCCTTCCCACACTTGTCACAAACATGACTCCGCCCCTTCCCAATCCCATGCTTCACCCACAAATGCTTCCGATAAGCATCATAATACTTCTCCACCCCGCAGTCCGGACACTTTTGCAAAGTGTGCTTTCGATTCATATGCATTTCCAGCGACTTCACATTCCCATGCCATTTCCCGCATTTGACACAATTAAAATCCGAGGGAAGATCCCCCGCCGCCTGCTTCTCCTGAATTGTGTGAAGTCGCTGATGACTATTCAGCGTCGCCTGATTACTAAATCCTTTGGAGCAAATTTTACATTTGAAGCTCTCCTCATTGACGTCATGCTTGCTGCTGTAGTGGCGGATCAAGTGTTTAGTGTGACCAGCGTGGTGAGTACATCCAGCCATTGGACATGGGTATCCAAGGCCCCCAGGGGGTAATGGCGTATGGAGGAGTTCATGGAGGATACGGGAATTAGCGGAAAGGAATGGCCATTGGCAGATGGTGCAGAGGTGGAGGGATTGGGAGGGATGATTGGTTTGGAGGTGGGTGAGGAGGGATTCAGGGTTGTCATAAGTGGGGGCACCGCATAGAGCGGCATCGGAAGAGGATGATGATGAAGATGAACATGTGAAGGTCAAAGGTTGCTCCTTCCAGTGGCAGAGCTTCAAATGGATGGAACGGGTTTGGGCGAAGCCAAATGAACGGGCACAGAGGTAACAGGGGAAGGTTCGGGAGGAAATGGAGCGTTCATGGCGGTAGGTTAAATGGGTCAAAAGAGAGTTTCCAGATTTGAGGGTACTGGTACAGTAGTCACATGACCAGATGGTGTCCGGGTATAAATTTAGCTTGTCGGCTACGAGGCGTCGGTGGCTTTTGCGTTTTTGTTCAGACTTTTTGGAGGCCGAAGTTGAGGGTCGACCTTGAGCTAGAGATTTTCTGGCGGTTAGACTGTTTCTTGGGCGCCCCCTTGTGGATCTCTTTTTTGAGGAAGAGTCCCAGTCGTCATCGGAATCTTCGGAATCATCGTCGAGATCATCATCTTCACTTGATGGCTTATCATCTTGTCCAGTTCCATTATTAGCTTCCCTAAATAGTTAAAAAGAAAACAATTAAGGTTTTTATACATTTAAGTTTTAAATAACAAAGGTGATTATTTTTTAGTACATCCAATCATCCTGGTTTCCATCATTATCGGCACCATCACTGGAATCCTCGGAGTTGTCACCCTGATGGTCTTTGGTAGATGAGGAACCTTCAAAATATTTTGAGTCTTCATCGCCACTATCTTGGTCGGGTAGTTCTTCCTTAATTATTATGTGGTCTTCAGTTGTAATTTGAGGTGGTGGTGATGATGGGGGTGAAGCTTGGAGATTTTTAGTGACTTGTCTGGTAACACGAGTGGGGCTTTTGTGAAGGTCAGTCTTCTTTTGAGGGAGATTCTGTTCATATTCCTGATTACTGGCATGTTTTGAAGTCTCAAGTTTACCTGAAATAAATAATTAAAGATTTATAATCCAACAAAATGCTAATTAATAGTTCATTTTAATCTTTCAATTGATCCAGCTTACAGTAATGACTTAGTAGTATTCTCAGCTCCAAAACTTGTCGATTTCCTATTGTTTTCGGATAACATTTTAATTGACTTGCGAACCAGGAAAAAAGTGAGCTTTCTCCATTTTCCCCTCCTGGTCCTCCAAATGAGTTGCCAATAATTTCCTCCAATTTACCCAACTTGTCGCTCAACTTATTTTGAACTCCAAGCAGCTCTTGATACAATTTACAAATTCCGCCGATAACCACTTTGCAGTCATCACAAAACAGTTGTAAAGATGAGAATGATGAATTTTTGGAGTGATGAAGGAGAAGTGCTAAACTTGATGGAGGGATTTGGAGGTGCTGTTGTAAAAAACCTACGAAATGTTGATTCAAGTTATCATCACTCCTCAAACCTCCACCATCACTTCGGCTTTCATTAAAATTTTGAAGACAAACTAAACAAACTGGTTTAGCAGGCATATTGTCCGTACACAAATTTATTTAATATAATCCATTTAACTGTATTAGTTTTTTAATTGGAATCAAGTCTGTTGATAAAAAAATCTCCTGTCAAATTTTCCCGAGAAATCCAAAACAAATACATTATACATTCGCCTGTCAGCTGATCTTGTGTACAAGCCATGTCGTGTGCGTGTGCTTTCGGCTTTCTTGCTGGATTACACTTTAAATTTTTTAACAGTATTTCGTGTTAATTGTGATTTGTGATGCAGGCTGCGGTCTGTTTTACCTAATTAACATGACATCAGAGTTAGTTAACTGTTTAATTTGCAATAGTTCTTTAAATCGTTACGGTGGAATAACTAATGAATCAGATGATGAGCAGGAAGAGCAGGAAGATAGTAAAAAGTATTTACAAACTAAACTGGGGTTACAGCTATTAAACAAGTTGTTAAATGTTGAGGGGTTAACTAATGTGAAAAACATTAGGAATAGCTCATTACATTTTGGAGGAGGAGACTGTGGAGGTGACGAGGACGATGGAGGAGGAGATTTTGGACCAACTTCAAGGTCCCCTCCTTGTTGTGAAGAATGTGGAGTTGCGTTTCGGGAAATAATGAGATTACAACAGGCTATTGAGGAACTGCAGGTACATTAAAACAAATTGTTGTGCTTAATATTTCTAATTAATTGCTCATTAAATATTTTATACTTTTTGTGCTTTAAAAAATAGATTTGTTTAATGAAACAAGTGGACAAGTTAAAAGATTCCCTGCTCAAATCCGACTATCAAGAGGATCCCTTAAAACTTCCTGACGACTTGGGTTCCTTGCTCCAATTGCGGAACCAACTACTTACATGTACCATTAAAAATATATTTAAATATTCACAGCAATTCACTAATTATTTATCAATCAACATTATTTTTTGTAAATATTAATTGAATTTTGTTCCCTGTCATTTGTACAGACGTAAGAAGTCAAAATTCCAGCTTATCATTATCCGGTTTGAATGGACGACCCCAAAGGAAAAAAAGAAGGCGACCCCCATCCCCTCTATCAACTCTCCACCAATCCACCAAACAGCCTGAAATCGTTGCACCTCCAAAAGAACATCAACCTTGTTCAGTTATCCTTACACGCCTATCAAACCACCAATTAAACAGTTATCTTAAACCAACTCAAACTCCTGACGACGATCAGAGTAGCTTATCAGAGAACCTCTCTACCACTGATAACCCTATTTGTAGAAATACCCGGAAAAGTAAATTAAAAGCAATCCAGTTTATTCATCAACAAAACTCCTCCAATAATCAAGGCAATTTGAGTGAAGAAGAAGAAGAATTTGTGCCATCCCCTGAAGAAACCGGAAATTATTACCAAGATGACAATGATAACTATGACGACTCTGGTGACGACTATCCTTGGGAATCCGAAATCCCACCAGTTCCTCCTCCCTCAGAACTAGAACAAAATTTTTCACCTTTGACCCCTTCCATTCAAAGGCTATCTAAACCCAGCAAAAAATTCTACCTAATTTCCCCATCAGCTCTACTTTATCAATACACACTCATCAAGGTCACTCAAGGATACGCCCAGTTCACCTGCCAAGACCCCCAATGCCCTTGCCCCATTTTCTCAGATCCATCCCTCAACTGGACCAATTTATTTTATCTAATTGCTGATCACATTGAAGCAACCCATTATACTCCTCCCCAAAAAAGTGACCCCTTAACTTTACCACAAAAATGCCCATTATGTCCACTCACCTTTCCACCAGGTCCTCAATTCCGCAGTCATTTAGTTGGAACGGGAACCGGAAGTAAGGGCCACGCCATTGAAACAGTCGTGTGTGAAGTTTGTTGGAAACCTATGCGAAACGTGGCGGATTTCTACAGAGCCCATCAATGGCGCCATAAAAATTCCCAAGAAAAGGAGGAGACTGAGGGTGGACCTCCTCCAAAAGTGGTGTACGATGCGAAAAGGAAGCTTTCCTCAAAACAGTTTCGAAATCTAAGAAAAAATAATAAAATGTGTAAAGATCCTTCGATCTTGGAAGCAATTTCCATTTTGAAAAAGGTAAACAGTGGAGCCTGGACTAAAAAGACTACAAAGAAGAAGAAGAAGAAAGAAAGAGTTAAGAAATGGAGGCGCCCAACCACTATAAAAAAAGATAAGCCGAGAAAGCCATTAAAAATTAAAACTAAAGTCAAATTGGAGTCACCAAGAATGCCTGATGACGAGGAAGAATGTTTTGAACAATTGATCACACCTTCCCCAAAAGGAATATCAAAGTTCATCCCAGTTTCCCCCGACACTTTACTTTATCAATATACACTTATCAAGGTGTCCCAAGGATACACTCGGTTCACTTGCCAAGAATCTCAATGCCCCTCCCCCGAGTTTTCATCAGCTGCTCATGAGCCTTTAAACTGGAGAAATTTATTCGACCAAATTGCGATCCACATTGACTCCACTCATGGTAACCCACTTGAGTCAGATGTTCGAGAATGTGTTTTGTGCTCCACTCAGATAAATGGCACTGCGAGGAACTTTCGTTGTCATTTCACTAGACTGGCATGTGGAGGTCATGGGATCAAAATGGTTATCTGTCAAATTTGTTTGAAGCCATTAAGAAACGTGGCAGATTTCTTCAGATGTCATCAGTGGTCCCATAAGAATAAACGGGAAAAGAAGGCCTGCGAGGAAGGACCCCCTCCCAAAATTGCGCACGCAGAAAGACAAAAGCTGTTGAAAAAAGGCCAACTGAAGCCATCGTCATTGTCACATGGCCAACTCCAAAGTTACCTTGGTAACGGTGACCAAGGTAATTTTGAAGTAAAATTGGAGGCGCCACATCAGGAAGATAACCAATCAGAAAATTGTTCTATTTTCGGCGGCAAAATTGTTCGAAAGCAGAGTAATACTTTCTCCAAATTCTCCATTATTTCTGCCGACACTCTACTTTATCAGTACACACTTATCAAGGTGTCCAAAGGATACACCCAGTTCACTTGCCAAGAGTCCGCATGCCCCTCCCCCGAGTTTTTTACTGATGAGCTATCAAACTGGAGAGATTTATTCAATCAAATTGCTAGCCACATTGAATCCACGCATGGTAACCCACTAGAGTCAGATGTTCGGGAATGCTGTGTGTGTAGCACTAAATTCACAGGCTTGGCGAAGGACTTCCGTCAACATTTGACACGAGATTACTGTGGAGGTCACTGGAGAAGAAATGTTGTGTGTGAAATCTGTTTAATGCCGTTGAAAAATTTGGCGGATTTTTACAGATGTCATCAGTGGTCCCATAAAAATCAAAAGGAGATGAAGGACTGTGAAGGGGGGCCTCCTCCAAAACTAGTGGACCACCAGCAAGAAAGCCAACCAAAAAATCTTTCTATTTTGAGCAACATTGTTCGAAAAGAGGGCAAGACGCTGGTGCTGCCAAAGTTCTATGTAATTTCTGATAAAATTCTACTCTACAAATACACGCTTATCAAGGTGTCCCACGGATATACCCAGTTCACTTGCCAAGAATCTCAATGCCCCTCTCCTCAATTTTTAACTGATGAGTTATCAAACTGGAGAGACCTATTCGAACAAATTGCTGGTCACATTGACTCCACTCATGGCAACTCACTTGAGTCAATGGTTCGGGAATGTGTTTTGTGTGACATTAAACTGGAAGGGGTGGCGAGGGACTTTCGTCGACATTTTACACGAGACTTTTGTGGAGGTCACTCGATTAAAACTGTTATCTGTGAAATCTGTTTGAGGCCGGTAAGAAATGTTGCTGATTTACACAGATGTCATCAGTGGTCCCATAAAACAAAGGAGGAAAAGAGGGATTCTCCAGAGGGACCTCCTTCCAAAATGGTGTACTCCAAACAAAAGTACTCCGAAAAGAAAGGACAGATAACTAAAAGCAAAGATAAGCTCTTATCGTCTTCGCCAAAGGCTCGGTACGGAAAGCTTTGCCACAACTTTGCCAAAATTGGAATGGAGCAAGGGGGAAAATGTCTCCTCCTCTACAAGTATATATTGTTGGAGGCAACCTACGGAGTATCCCTTTCATGCCAGCAGCCAAACTGTGACCTCATCATAAATGGCACCGACTTGACTTGTTTCGAGGAATTTAAAAAGCACGTCCACAGTTGTCATCATGGCAACCTTGAAGCAAGTGGGGAAATCTTGTGTCCCTTGTGTGATGAGAAGCTTGGGAGTGCCTGTAGTCTTCGACGACATTTATTGGAGGAGAGGCACGCATCCGAGTGCCGCTTCATTTGTACCACTTGCTGGAAGCCTTTCAAGCAAAGGAATCCCCTCAAGGTGCACGAGTGGAGTCACAAAAGTGAAGCTGATAAGGAGACTAGCTGTGAAGGGCCCCCTCCAATTAAAAAAGTAATCCAAAGGGGAGAGCTCCATGTTTGTGCAAAATGTCATAAGGACTATACGACAGAATACGGACTCAAGTGTCATCTGTTAACCCATTTGCCCAAGGAGCAGAGAAAGCAGTACATGTGCCACCAGTGTCCAATGCAATTTTTGTCTGCGGTCGCGGTCCGTGCTCACGTGGAAAGGGAACATCAAAGAGAACTGATGAGAATGAGAAGTTGCCCAATTTGTAATAAAGAGTACAACTGGAGGGATGGCTACAAGTTTCGAACGCACGTGAGGAGTCACAGGGACGAGAGGAATTGGGTTTGCGACAAGTGTGGAATGGCGTTTTTGAATACCCAGGGATTGAGGGTGCATACGGAATACATGCATGGGAATAGGGAGAGGAGATTTCAGTGCGAGTTCTGTGAAATGAATTATATGAGTAGCAGGAATCTGAGTAGGCATAGGAAAACGGCGCATAAGGATAAGATGCGGGTGGAACTGGTGGAAGAAGAACAGCAGAGGTTGAAGTTCACACTTGCGGAATATAGGTCGGATTTTATTGGGCCGAGGATCGCATTTCCTTGTCCAGCTTGTGAGAAAGTGTTTCCGTTGAGGAGTCGGATGAAGAAGCATTTGAAGGAGTATTGTAAAGCTGCTAGGGAATCTGGGGAAGGGGTCGCGTTGCTGGAAGGAAATTAATTGCCATTTTTACGTTTAAAAGTGTATACTTCGTTTTAATTATCTACTTAAAATTAAATTAAATTGTATTCGAAAATTAAAGTGGTTAACAAATTGATATACATTTCTAATAAAAAATTCCTCCAGACATTTCACTATTTTAATCTAAGTTTATTCCGATTTTTGACCAGTTTGACTACCACACCAGATCAGTATATCCCGCATATTACTTTCAGTCAGTTTGGCCAATTGTCTTGCGGAAACATTAGATTCCATCGTCAACGGGAAATTATACCTGCTAAAAATCCAAGTCTCTGCTGGTGGCATTGGGTTTCCAATAATATTCAAAGTTTCGTGATGAATAGATCGACAAAACATGTCTAGTGGCTAAAAACATAACAATTTTTGTATAAAATGCATTTTAATTTTTAAAAAATTCAAGAGTTTTTTTTCTGTTTTAAAATACCAAGTCGTTATCGTCCACCCCAAAAGGATTCTCGATCTCAAACCCAATATCCAATATGCCCAATATAGCAAACGCCACCAACCCCAACACTGGAATAGTCCACCAATCCAACAGTTCAATAAGCTGATACGGCGTTGCTAAAAAGTATAGCCAAATTGCGTGATGCAAATGTACTGAATATGCTAATGGAATGGGTGTCCTCAAAATCTTTTCAAATTGAGCCAAACATTCGACCAAGCTATTTAAAGAGTTTTGCAGAACATTAGCTGTGGGATCATCTACGAGATCCTCTTCTCGAATAGTTTTAATATAGCTCATTATTAGATGGCTTATTTCAATTGGAATATTCCGGGAGTTCGGTGTTGTAATATTTAGCCGTTTAGAAAGTTGCTCCTTTTGAATTTCTTGTTGGAAATGAGGCACATGTTTTATTAATTTTCGAAGATTGGGCTCCATGTAGGAATGGTTTCCTCTGAGGTAGTTCCTAGTTGCGTAGGCAAAAGCTATGAGTAGATTTATTGCTGATATTTGCTCAATGATTATCTTGTTTGTTGAGAGTTTTGTATATTTCTGGGATATGGTCGATTCAGTTTTAAAGAGATCGTCGTTTTCCAATGGGAACTCCTTAGAGTAATTTGAAAGTTGAGATGAAGATGGCGATGGTGACCTATAAATAATAGTTAAATGAAGTCAAATTTAGTAATTATTATTTAAATTTAGCATTACAGCTTACCTGCTATGTTCTATAGAGGAGTCGGTCTCATACAAATCACCAAGAGAGTCCACACTTGAATTGAGTTTAGCTGGACCAACTTTGGATGTTCGAGAAATTATGCTACTTCGCCGAACTGATGCATGTGAATGTTTTGCGAATTTGACTGAAGGTTTTGCTCGAGGACTTTTGCGCCTTACTACACACGAAGTTGACGAAGCTCGTCGTTTGGCCCTGAAAGATTTCTTGCGTTTTAGTGACTTGTTCTGGATTTGGAAACCTAAGCGCCAAAAGCTAAGCCTGTCATATGGGATCGCTGTCCAGATTACTCGGGTTAGAATTCTGATGTTTAGTATTACCGTAGACCAGAGTTTACGACCTTCCCAGTATCTAAATCAAAATTGATAACAATTATGTAATAATGAAAATATGGTCATCTTTTATAGAAACAGATATTTTACCTGTCATAAGCTGTATTGGTTCGGAAAACTAAAAGAAATCCGGTGAATAAACCGAATATAACTATTGTGCTTGTGATTTCTTTTCCATTGAGAAGAATTTCTGAATTTTGTTCCCATCCGAAAACATATCTTTCTGCGCAAATTACACCAGTTGTGTACAAGACTACGAAGAGGATTTTTCGCCAAGTTTTGATAATTACGGTTCCTTTTATTCGAAACAAAATGCTAGCCATTTATGCGAAAAATTTCCTATTGTTTTTAAAACATTCTCTTTTAACTTGGCTTTGTTGGATATTTTTCGGTAGAAAACTTAAAATACAATGTATTATGCAGAATATTTATGATATTTAAATGTATACCTTCTATTATACGTTCCTACCATATCACCATAATATTAAGGTTATCATCCTAAATTATAAACCAAAGTAGGGAAACGGTAACACTATAATATCTACTGGCCAATAATATCAGCTCACAAACTTAAAATTGATTCTAGTAAGTATATCGGCCAATATTTGAACTAGATCATATATCGGGCCTACTTGCTGAATAATTCAAAACGTTTAATTACTTTTGAGTTAATGGTTTACAGTGCTTACGTATGTACATGGTAGTCAATAACTTGGCATTTACAAATCGATAAGATCTTTTTTTTGTAGAGCTATATATACATGTATTATTGTAAAAGTAGATGTTAGGGTTATATTATTTAAGAAAATTATATTCTGATAAATGTAAAACAGGGTAACATTAGCATAAATACACATTTAGCTTAAAAGAACCTTTCTTCAGATTTACAAATTCCATTCCGTCAGTACCATCGTTGCTGTAAAGTTAAGCATAATATCGGCACAGTATACAACTTAAATTTAAATTATATTTGCTGCACGAAGTTTCCATAGTGCACTCATGTAAATGTACCATTTAAAAAACATTTGTGCTAATTTTGTGCAATACTTCAGAACTATTATACATACCTGATATAACCATATGACAAGGATATTTTGAACCAATAATTAAAGATGTGTATGACAATGAATTTGTAAAAGTTGATCAAGAAAAGGTTTTATATTCAAATCATTACATCATATGGTGCTATTATTCAACGTCTTATGGTGCGGTTTGCGTACAATAAGCGATTACTTTAGTGCGCTTTTCCCATATTTTGCCAAATTTTGGTCCACCATATTCCCCCAAGAATACTGAAATTGGAACTAATACAAGTACAAGTAAAAGGAGAAAAACCACACGAACATTACTTCGATATAAGCTTAGACCTCTTACAGAAATCTCATTCCTTGCCGACTCCCAAGTATCATTCCAACTATTCCAATACTCTGCCCAATCGTACCACAAATTCTCTAATCCGGACTCCGATAAACTTAAAACTCTCCTATTAAAATCTTCTCTCATATTTGCAGGTAGATTATAATACACCTTTGTTTTATATGCAGGCAATAGAGGTTCCTTACTAATGCTTACTTGTTCATAGCTAAATTCTCGGCCAAGTTTCAATTTTAAACTTTGTCTTAACACTGATGCCATTTTACGAACAGTTTGATATCCCCCAAGAAAAGCTTCGTTATGACACTTTGAAAGCTTTTGTGCTACTTGCTCGACATTTCTCGAATCAATCATCTCTCCGTATGTTTCTGGTTGTTTGATCCTCCGTATAATAAAATCAGCAACTTTCTCATACTCACTAAGTCTATCTTTGTTTATATTTAAAATGTATTTCTCCATTCCCATTACTCTTTTGTTAAGGACCATCACTAAAAGCCCTCTTTCCATTCGAAGCATATCCATCATTGTAAATATCTCAGCATATTCCATTAATTTATTTTTCTTGTATTCAGTATACAAATCCCTTGTGTAGTTGTCCATAATTTCCTTCATATTTAAATTAGATTCATCATCCTCTTGAGCAGCTGTCTTTCGAAAATCCTCCAAAGTTAATATGTAATTAGATGAAAACTCCGCATATACTGTAAAATTGTGCTGACTTATTTGGTCAAATGTTTCAAATCTTGACTCCGGGATTGTCGCAATCAGCTTATTAATATTAGCACCACGATAAGAGTTTGTAAGTACAATTCCCACAATTGCCCAGCTAACATATATTGACTTTAGAACATTAACATTAGCGACACATTTAGGTAAACTTATACCTTTTGGAATTTTAAGTTCTTGTTCTAAAAGAATCATAATGCTAAACATAGCATACCATATATAATCAGAGATTCCATCTTTTTTCGCCATGAAACAAACAAAAATGATGCCTGCAGTGCAAATCCAACTAGTCAATATTATCCAAGTGGCCAAGTCGAAAATAGAAAAGAATCCTGTCAGCGATACAAACCATTGTAGTCCTAAGCCAGTGGCACATGTGACATACCTAGCGCCTTTATGGTTTCGTTTGTATCCATAATAGAATTCAGAAGATTCATAAATGTGCATACCTGCAACTGGCAAAACATCCTCGTGTAAATATTCCACTGAACGTTGGCCATTGTAAAGAGTGCTATTTGGAAACATTAATAATAGAATGGTATTGTCAATTATGTAGTCCTTTTGCCAATTGGTCAAGTAGCCTACATTTTTGTCTGACTGAATGCACTTCTCTTGATTTGGAGTATTGCATGGTGTAGGGCCATCAATAAACCATGAAACCCTATCTGTATTTGGCGAATGTCTTTTCCAAATTTTACTTAGTACATCCGGTATGGTATCTTGAATGTCGTAACGTAATAAGCAACTATGGGAATTAGAATCGCAAAAAATGCAACCTTTAACCTTCGTTAAATTTATACATTTGACTGTTAACTGTCGCTTGAAGTTTTCCGGTTGCCAATCATAAATACCAAGAACAGATTTAATTCTTAATACATTTCTTCTGTTTGAAAGTCGACTAATCTGTATCACTGTCTTAAATGCTTGATATTGAATAGGATGATCCATGTTCATATTGTCGAAGTCTAGAGCAAAAAACAAGCTCATGGGAAACTCCATTTCTTCTCGTTGTAAAACAACTTGTCGTTGTTGTGGTGGACAAGGACCGAACATTATTTAGGTCAAATAAGGTCTCACTACTAGCCAAGGAATGAATACCCCTTAACAAAAATGTAATATCATATGGGAGAAATAAATTCAGCCAAGTACTCCCAAATTCGTGTATTTTCCAGGTTTTCTGGCATTGTGGTGGACTTATATAGATCAATAAATTGCAGCCATGTTTATCAAACAGGGATTTGTTATTGGCTGGTTTGTAGCTTTTTGGTGGTACGTTTTGTACAACAAAGTATTGTCGATTGTCATCGCATTGCATACCAGTTGCAATATTTAATTGGTCTCTTCTATATTTCAAATTGAAACGAATTGTGACAAGATTCTAAAACAAATATACGTTTGCAAATAAAGTCTCCTTAGTAGATGTTTCAAATAGTAAACTTGGTTTTTAGGAACATTGAATTTAGGCAAAGTTAAGTTACTGCAACTTTAGCTTTAACGTAGCCTAATTTTATGTGCCCTTAAACAAGTCTTATCATAAAGGAGACTTAAGTTGCATAATCATATATTAACCGTTAATGGCTCAATTTCATAGAAGGACCCATAATTTGTATCCAGCTTAGAAGTCAAAAATATCAGAGTACAATTATTAAAATGGGATAAACTTTCTGACAAGAACAATGTATCAGGAAGCAAATGAATTATAGAAATAGCAGTATGTATTATAAACAATAAAAAGTACTCAATAATGTAAATGAATTCCATGCTTGTCAGGTTGCTGTAGTAAACTGATTTTGTGAAAGTTGTTCCTACGCCAGAGTGAACCTTTTGAATAACCAGACTTGATATTTGTCCCGCGACTGACATGAATTCAACGCGGTTTTCCTGTCTGACGAACATTTAAACCGGAACGCAAATATCCAACCCGGAATTTGTTTGAATGATTAAATTAAATGGTTCCGGGTGAATTTGTTTTTCTAATTGGTCACATTTAAGGTATTTCCTAGAACCTATGCAACTTGTGGTTTGGTAATGTGAAAATTTTGTTTAAATTGAACCTTCTAAACATTTAGAAAGCCTGTGTTAACAATATTTAAGAACTACCAATAGTTTATGGTATCAATTAGCCAATGCAATTACTTAATTGAGCAATTGACAAACATGGAATTTGAATTAATACGGAAATCGTACATGATTTGGGTACTTTCAACTAATGTCTTCACTTGGTCGATTTTCATATTCCGGATATTTGTAATCTTGTCAATTACTTGATCAAGGCAAATACAATATTCAGGAAGTATTTTATTTGGTGGTATGTCCGAGAAGAAATCATTAAAACTACGTATGAATATTTCATGCGTTTTAACATTGAGAGTTTGTAAGATAAGTGAATTGAAAGCCATATCGGCTGATATACTGCATCGTTTGTACATCGCATTTTAAACATAAATACTAATGGTCAATGTATTTTATATCCTAATATTGCTTCTGTGAATCAAAACGCATGCATATGTAGAGGTACATACACGAAATCGACTTGATCAGGAAACAAGTTGCCTACCGAAGCAATGATATCTAATTGAATTATCGTAGTTTGTTCCGGACACGCAAACGTAGATATGATGAAAAGGATCTGGGTTCAATAAGAAGCAAAAATAATTCTTCATAACATTCCATCAAAATGGCCATCAATAAAATGTCAATTGCCAAAAAGCTAACAAGCTTCAGTAACAACTACTTTGGCGTGTATCTTTTATTGTTTCCAAACAGCACACTTTGCAATGGTGACAGGAGAAATTATGTATTTTACGGCTAATATCGATTTATGCAATAAAAAATTGTTGCCATTTATTTTACATATGTGAGGGATACAATGTGATTACTCAAGCAACTTACAACTGAGTTGGCTCATTTTCAATACGCAAAAGGTACTTGACTAGACGTACTATATTGAGTTTTCTAGGTCGAAGAGTTAACAGAGTATTTCAATGAAGTCAAATCAGACAATTACGACAATTGTTGTTAAAATCTCATTAGACACTTTGCTGAGTAAGTACCGTCGTTGCAGTAAAATTTCCTAACCTGTAACAAAAAATCGTTTCCATGTACATAAACTGGATATGTTTTGACTGCAATTAAAGCAATTTAATTTGAACCTCAAACTCAAAAATTAGTACAACATATCCACAATTTTTGTGTACAAGCAGTAACAATTTGCTGCCATCATATTTTTTGTGCATATGTGACTTTTTTTTACTTAAACTATTTAATCTAACTTCAAACGTTAGAATTTATAACGAACCAACAAAACATAAATATAAATGCACAAATGATATTACAGTTGTAAATCCGTAACATGTATTTGTGGTAGACAAATTTGTATAATTATATAGCAAACCATGCCTTATCTCTAAGCTAACGAATATTTTTTTGTGTTATCTTTTCCATATTATATAAGGTACCAGAAAACCTGATATTTAAAAGTATTTTATAGTTGTACAATACCACGAAAACACATTACGCTATTTTATAAATTAAATGTTTAATCCGTGAAAGTAGAACGCCAGAAGAAGGAGGTGACTGGTTTATAAGCTGTACAACTAGCCACCAAAGGTACCTTGTAATTGTATCAAAATTAACTTACATAATGCTCTTCACTAATTAAACTAGAACCAACGACTCATAAGCCCACCAATAGCACAAAGAATCTAGCGCAATTTAGCGAATCCTCTATCAAAAGCAGAACTGACAAAGTTTTACTCAGTTTTTATATAAATTGATAAAGTTATTATTTATGCTGGAAATTTTAGGTTTAAATAAAGGGGTGTTAGAAGCAATTGTTTGCAAACATTAAAATTACTTAAGTAACAAACTGGGTGAACCAAATTTTGGTTTGGTTTCGTAGTTGCTCAAATTGCATGCATGGGAGCTAAAAAAAATTCAACACTACTCGACAAGCTCATCTAAGTGAGTAAAGAAAAATAAGTTATTTCTTAATATTTTGGTGTTACAGTTCATATTTATCTGTCTTTGTAATTGAAGTTTTGTTCCACAATTGGCTACATATCATGACAAACATTTATTAACAGAATATATTTTGACATAACAATACATTTTGATCGATTTTTATTGTTATGGAAATGTTTTTGTGTGTCGGAAGTTTAGTGACTTTTTAAACAAAGTTATCTTTGACCTTAAAAATTAATAATCGACGCGTAAACGTCTCCTGCCTTCGGATTTCTGATACAGATATAATGCTTTGAATGCAGCATGAAATATTTTGGAAAAAGCTAATTTCCAACCTTGTACAATTTTTCGCTTTAAATGTTTATTTTGGCTGAAAGTCTTACTAAAATGTTACAAATTCTTAATCTGAAATTGAGGTAAAGTATTAGATTTAAAAACTTGGAAAACTATTAAACAACTTTAAAAACTTAAACTTAGTGGGGATTAAAACTTCAAAATTATGAAAATCTTAAAATTTTGCCTGTTCCTGTTTTGAATTTTTATATTGTCTGTTTAAATTACCTGTTCCGTCAAAAGTGCACATAATCTGATATTAAAATAGAAGTGAAACTTTTTAATGCGCAAAACGAATGTGCGAGCAATTTGCCTGCTGAATATACTATTATATAAACAAGTAAAATATTTAAGGCAAATGGATAACCACCTAAGCGTTTTTACACAATTGTTATGAGTATTTTCAGTTAGGTACGTTCTTCACTCGTGAACATATACCACAAAAACATTATATCAAGACTATCCATTATATAAACTATTCCAAAGAGGATCAAAAATCTCAGCGTTAACATACATCTAATTATGGTTGCGATTGGGTAGAAAATTATTTCAAATAGCTCGTGAAATAAAACAAAACTTCGCAGTTATAAAATTCAAACAGATTTAACATATTTTTTAACATTTAAAACTAAACTTGTCTAATTTCAAATATTTTTTCTTAATTTAAAAAACTAAGCATAGTATATTTAAAAATGTGTCTGCTAAGCATTCTTTTAAGTCTGATGATTGCTGCTGCATATGCCATTTTTCAAGACGATACAACAAGTACAAATGCAAAGTTTTTTATTAACGTCACATATTTGGAAAATTTGAATCCCGATAACTTTCAGCAAGAATTTCGTCACTACGCCGACTTCAATGAACATAATATAAGTGATTTTGATCGTGACGTTCTTTTCCATCTATTCAGAGAAAACTTTGTAAGGTCAAAGCACTTCTCCATTTCAAATTTGGAAAATATTTTAGAAAAGTTTATAGATGACAAGTGCCTTATCGTTGCAAATAACTTTCAGGGAGTAGACCTCGGTGGTTCACTAGGCTACACCCCTATTGTTCTCAGAAAATTCGGACTAGCCTTGCTTACCCAATACCGTCAGTTTTCCTACAAACCGTTGTTCATGGACCTAATTTGGGCACCACCAAACTCAAATTACACTAAAAATGGAACTGTTAGAAATCCCATGGATCCAGATGCATGGATAACAAATCCATGTCCCAAGTCTCCACTCTTTATCCCAACATTTTTAGGAGGTTATAAATCGATCAACGCCGGTTTTTGTGTTAATTTAAATAGAAATGAGTTCGTTCGGACATCAAAACCCTGGCAATGTCAAATCCAAGTGGACTTGTTTATGCCAAATCATGCGTTGCTAACAGGAATACTTACTAATATATTCCAATATACAGAGGACACAACACTTTTTTTCCCGCCAAGTGTGATACCGCCAATAAACATATTTGTCAGCAACGATGACACATACTTTTACAAATTTAATAACCTACCTGAATGGATCGCTCGAAAGAAGAATTATTTCGTGGGTAACAGGTATTGGAATACTTTAGTCGGTTCTAATTATGAAATGATCACAGAAATACTGCTGCAAGCGTCTACATCATGTAATCATAAACGTCTTGTAGGGTCGTCTTGCCAGATTAAAAGATTACGTGCTTTAATACCTTGTCCAAATTGTTTGCTGATGCGGAGTTCGGTAACAATTAAATTGCAAACAATGACGTTGTACTCAATTGCAAAAGTTAACAACGACTATCCAACCAAATTGGAATTTTCTTCTTTATATGAAAATATTATCTGTGAAAAAATTTCTGGTTACTTGAAATCCTTAAGTTGGTCAAGCAGAAGACTTCAACTGGCTCAGTATATTACACCAAAATTAGGAAGAAATTTTGACAATGACATACAAAATAGGTTAGCCTCTGTTTTGGCATTGTTTTTAAGAGATATTTTAGGAAACGTTTCCGGTTTAAACGATGATAAGTATGCATTTAGTTTTAGATTGGGAATATTTAGTGATGCATTATTTAAACCAGATGCTTTCTTACAATTTACAAATATCCTTAGCCCGCTCAGCTTTATCACTTGTAAAAGCCAAGGATATAGCTCATATCCCTTCGACGAGTTTTGGAAAATTTTCGACAAATATATTTGGATTTGCATATGCTTTGCTGTTTTCTTCCATTTGCTTGGTTTTATGGGCTTATCCCAAGAAAATTTATTTCAGAGTCAAGAACAAATTGCACGTAAGCTGCTTTATTTGACCAAAGTATTTTTAGAACAAGGTGATCCGTTTCCATCTAGCATTAACATGACCAAAAATATTCGAGTCATGATTGGCGGAACACTAATAGCTGGCGTGGTACTTAGTAATGCCTATAAAAGCAAAAATGTATATAACATCGTAAAACCTAGACAACTAGTTCCTTATCAATTTGTCGAAGAAATCATTCGTGATAATTTTACACTTTACAGTAGACTAGGAGACTTAACATATTACATAATATATTCAAATAATTGGGTCAAAGAGCTGCAAAATATTCAGCCGGAAAAAACAGACCCACAAGAAATTTACATCAAGCCTGTAAATGAATCGGTTCCAGGTGTACTTGGTTTCATAGAAGCTGCTTTATACTCCTGGGAACACCGAAGTCATGATACCCTTATTAGTACTAAACAATATAATCAACTGAGTAAAAAGAAAACTTTAGAAACACTTTTAGCAGCTATTCCACATCCCAAGTTTGTGAAACTGATTTTGGAACCATTTGAAAGCCTTGGTACACTTGAACAAGTTGGATACGGTCCAATATCACAAGGCAATACACAACCGAAATATAGTTCATCAGACAGTTATGAAATGCATAAAAGCTATGAAGCGAGATGGAAAAATGCGTTCAAAGATAACTTTTTTGACATGCAGGCAAAGTTGATATTTGAGGAGTTGAAAGACTGTCCAGAAAGATCGGCTTGGTTGCTACCTCGATATCTTTCTAAATACTACTCAAAACATCTCTTAAAAGGAAGTTCCTATTCCAACATTGGAGAAGAATCATATGCCACGCAAGCAATAAAAATAATTCTACGAGGGATGATCCCTCTGAATGTTATTAGGCGTGCTTTGGCCGCCCCAGAGTCTGGAATTATTGAATGGTTACAAAGTATAGTTGCTCTTACTTTTGAAAATATAGAATACCCAGAAATTCCAATAGAAAAGCCAACCATGAGAGGGAATATTTTGGTTCTTTTTCTTATTGGGCTTTCAGGATTAGGGCTATCCCTAGTCGTTTATATTATTGAATTGCACAGAGCTATTTTGTACCGCTTGTTTAAATTTTATTACTATCTGTTAAGTTCATGCAGACGTATTCGTCGTGCAAAAGAATTCGATCGAAAATCTAATTTTGAAATCAATTGAAATTTGATTCACTTTAATAAAGGGAATCCAAGTTGCGAGTATTGTGGGAGGTAAATTTGTTGCAAAAAATATAATTTAACGCGGCATTACAAATAGTATTTGACTACAGTCTGTTAGTTGTCTTGTTATTACCAATTAAATTTTTTGAAATATTATATTATTGACAGTAAATGTACCACTTTTTAGCAGCAGGTATTCCCATACAGTTATGCTAAAATAATAATAGCACGCAATTTTAGTGCTCCGTATTTACACAGATTATAAATGCTTTTCTAAACGTAGCATACATACAATTAACACCTTTTGTACGAATAGTATCGCTTATAGTATTTTTATCGGATATGCTGTGCAGTAGTCTCCTCCGTTCATCTAAGATTACAAACATTCTAACTACTGTTTTAATTTTCATTACAAGTTGGATATAAGTTTTTAAAATTTATTTTTACACGTGAGCGGTTACAAGAGTGATATAATTTCTCCGTGTGCAGCATTATAAATATATAAAGCATACATTAATAAATACATTGATGCAGAAAAATTTACTAAACTTGTATAATTTTTCAACATAATTCATATGTTATGCAATGGTTTACCACGTGTTTTGAGTTAATTAGTATCTTAACACGCGTAGCCTGTTTCTGTTGTCATAAGGAATAACAACTTTGTTTGTATAACAACTGCGCGTGCTCAATTTTAAATTGTTTTTTATATAATATATATTGATTGTATAGCTTGTATTTTTGATTATTAAATATAGCCATTTACTTGTGTGTAAAAAAACAATTTGCGCAAACTTTGGGTTGGTCTGCCGGAAAAACTAATCTAATTAAATGCTCAAACTTTTAGTTTCAAAACTAACTGAACTTGGTTATAGTAATAGTAAATACAGAGTGGTTTTGATTTTTAGGCACCAGAACGTCGACAAAAGTCATCTTCTAAATAGTATACAAGGTTACAGATATTTTTATTTTTAAAATTAGTTTACACGTGGCGCTGAGTAAGAACCATTGTTGCTGTGAAATTTAATATCGTATCTGATATAGATAGTGATGTTTGACGCTTAACTTTCCTAACCACAGCAACCCTAAACCCAACAGAAGGACAAGCTTTCAAGCTACGACGCTTATATCTCCCTTTCAAGTTATTTTGCCAATAGCATTTAAATTCATTTCCACATTCATTCGGAATTGCAGCCAAAGTGATCAATACAAAGTTGATAATAAAGGCAATGCAAAATATAAAACATGCACTAAGGTATAGCAGCAAGGGAAAATGCTTGTCGGAATACATGATAACAGCAATATAACCGCATGCAGAAGCAGCCACTATTCCCATTAAAGTTAAAACTGCTATAAATTTGTACGCAATTAGGTTCATAATTTCAATCAAAATTTGCAACTGTTTAAATGTATTCAAACAAGAAAGAAAGGAGTAGAATGGTCTAGAATTGTAAATAAACTTGCTGGAAGGAAAGAGGTTTTGTTTGAAAATTTTGGAGATAGCCTCAAGCAAAAATATGAATGTTAAAATTACCGATAAAACTATCAATGCACCGTATGATACACAAAGTGCTGTTGTAAAACAAGATGTAAATTTTAAAATATAGTCAGTCGAATAGGAAAGATTTGCAGTAGGGTTTACAAATACCCTGTACAATAATCGAAGAATGACTTGTGCAGCGTCATAATTACGAAAGAGGGAAACACCTCCAAAAATCAAAGGAAATGCAAGAAATCCTAGTGCGGTCAGATACATCGCCAATTCAAGCAAAGTGTGTGGATTAACGAATGATTTCCCTGTAAAATAAAATCATTTTTTATTTCTGATTTATATTTAAACCTTTTAAATATTTGAACATACTCACATTGAAACTCGTACTGAAAGTTTTTGAATCTGTGATTAAACAGAAAACAAATATCTTCGGTGTGAGAGTCGATAAGGTCCACTGCATGATAACCTATATTAACTATTGCTCCAAATAAGAAATAATATGCGGCTTGCTCAAACTCCTTATGTTTCTTCCAGTTTGAGAACAGCCATGTAATTCTAAGAAAGCAGAATATCTTGAGAAATATTAGGAAATATTTATAAGTTTTCCATAAGAACTTTGTATGAGATATTGGAATTTTGCTTTTTGTAGAACATATATAATTCTGATTATAAACTAGTTTTAATGAGGATGGGCCATTTGATACTAATTTAATTGGTAAAGACGCCTTGTCTTGAACTAGAAATATGATATTGAAACTTGCTCGGCTTAAAGCCATTATTGTGACTTTTCTTATTAAAAATTGGTTTGAACAGAATAGACGTCAACTTTGACTATGTTCGAAGACAACTTAGGAATAAGGTACTTTGGAATATTTTACCACATGTCCAATTTTTAATTTTTAATAAATATAAGTATAATTGTAAGTCTGTCTAAAAAACTAATATACCTTGTCTATACACAACGAATATCTACAACAAATCTATATTTAGTTTTAATGTAGAACAACAACGCCGTAAATAGCGTTTATAGTTGGGTTTACTGTAAACCCATTTGGAATTAATTCAAACCATTTTATCGAAGTCACACACTGAGCTTCTGTTTGAATAGTTTTTTTTTAGATTTTTACCCATTACTATTTTAAAACATTTCATATATTTTAAGCCAAACCCTAAATTTGGCTCACACGAAAATGTCTTGGCTTTATTTCTGGAATAAATTTTATATTTTTGCTTAAACTAAATGCAACGAATGGTTCCAAAAATACTTTTAAGTTATAAGTTAAGAAATACTGTTTGGTAATCGAATCATTTTTTTGGACTGTTGGAGTTCTCTTCGTATAATGTGTGCTCTACATTACATGGACAGACTTATACAAAGACCAACTTAAATTAATGTATTACGGTTGTCTTTATACAAGCATTGATTACGATGAGCTTCTTGTAAAGGGTTATATAAACTAAAATCGATATTTTTTCATCATATGCGCAAATTAATTTAATTTAAAAATCCTAATGTTCTACTTGTATCTCTATTGTAACATGTAATCATTGAATTTAAAAAAATTATATTAAAATAACTTTCTGTAGACCCAATAATGTTAAAAATATAAATTGACATTTTTGTAGTCTTGTGATTTCTATTATTATAAGAACTAGACATGACTATAAATATGACTTTAATTTTTCTTATATATGCTAAGAGAAAGTATTAAGTGAAAACTGAAACGAAATGAAGTTCAAAATTTATGAGCTAATTAATTTACTGACCTGTAGACAATTCTTTAAATTCAAACGATTTAATTAAGGTTTCGTTTACACCATCTTACACATTAGCAGGATATATTGCCGATTTTGATTTTCTGCTCCAAGATAAACATTGACTATTGACTATAAAGTTCAATTTCAATTTTTAAACTTTATTCGTCAATTCAATAGTTTTGGCACTTGCTGAATTCACATAACTCCTTACAATACCTAACTTAATAGCGTATCTTACTTAATTAGTTTTAATGGTAATATATTACACATTTATTACTTGAGCAAAGGTAAAACTTCAGCATGATTGTGCATTTTTTGTGGTTACATAGCCAATTATATTATAAAAAATAAAATCTAGTGAATAAATTAAATTGATTGATTTTAATTACCTAAAAATAAATAATAGCCACACAATATTATAAATAAGTTGCTTGCATCGATGTTATTTTTCTAGACGTTAGCAAACCTTTCAAAATACCCCGACTAAGCATTTTCAGAAACCTCAGTACTGTTCCCGGCTTAACCACAAACATTTTACCATATCCCACATATAATGGTCGACACGATCTTCCAAACCGTTTCATAAACTTTTTTCTCTTTAAAAGCCTAAAATTTATGAGGTTGTCAATCTCCGCCCTTTTCCAAGAATGTCTTGTTTTGCCATTTATCACTGTAATGTGTCCCGCCATTTTCAAGATAAGTGTCCAAGTTAGCATGCATACACATCCTAAACCAAACACAATGAGCTTTCCTAAAGCTTGTAAATCATTCCAATGTTTATCAAGTGTCAAAAAACAAAATACACAAAGAAACCAAACACAAGTTTGTAGTGGAAGGAGACCGACTGCGAGTACTTGATTTTGCAATTTAAGTAATATTTCTATTGCTCGATACACTTTAGTAAAGTTATGTATTTTACGAAGCTTCCCTATTGACTTTATTCTAAACGTTATAATATTCTTCCGATCTAGTCGAAACTCGTGTCCAAATATTGGTATAAAATGGATAAAATAAGCCAACAGAATAAAAAATCCTAACAGCATCAGTAAACAAATTGCAATAACCGCCCAGCCATAACAAATTCCGTAGGAAATATAAATAAAACTGTAAAATAGTTCTAGTGGTATTTCCGAAGTTAAGTAAAATTGCCAACTTGGAAATAAGAAATAATGACTAATTAATATTGTCACAACAACAGCCTGATATAAGCAAGTGTAACGTATAAACTGATATAATTTACGATTTTCTTGAGAATATTCTGCGTAATAAGTTTGGGAACTTGTAAACGTTTTCTCAAAATATTTCATAAAATGCAAAGTTAAATTTAGCATGTGTACAATATCATGAACACGAAGTATAAGTATTCCAAGAACGATAACTCCACAAATAGCACAAAGACAAATTACTATTAAATAGTTAAACTGTTCAAAGTTTCCCACTGTATACATCTGAAAGATTTGCGAAGGTACAAATACTGTAATGTATAAAGCTGTGATGAGCCAGAGAAAAAAATGACTTTACTAGACCAATCTCAGTGTAATATAAAGTACAATCTAAAGTATTCATTAGAATTGGTGATGAGCCGAAAAAATGTGCAAGTTTACAAAATTTGGAAATTACTTGAATAAATTTGCTGTCATACATCTCGAATTTAAAAATGTAATAAAATTGAGCAAAACTGAGTATGAACTAAACCAAAAGACAACTCTGCGGTCATGGCTCTGACCTATTTTTCAGGCAGGAAAAATACCAAGTTCAGAAAACCTATCAGAAAATCTTCTAGGAGATCGTATCAGATAACTTGTTTACTAGTTAGGTAACTTTGATGGTATGGTATATGTAATAGTATAACATTTTTATTTGATAATGGTACAGTAGACTGGAGACAGTTATCGTATAATTTGCTTTTATATTTTGCATGTTATAAATTGGATAGGTAACTTGAAAAATATATAAAACAACACGTGGACAATTAATACGTTCGTAACAAAATAACAGCTTTCATAAACATGATTATTAGTCTGGTAAAGTAGCGTTTAATCAAAGGTGGGGTTTAGTTCACAATGTGCTACATATTAAAGGTAATTGAGTACAATTTACTCTTCAAAACAACTTCACAACAAATCATGATAAATTGTAAATTCCAATCACATTGTTTTACTAACCTTACAATTTATCAAATTACCATGAATTTTTAAACTATGTATTAAAGTTGTAAACAATGTAATACAGCTTGACATGGATTTTGATTAAATGTGTGCCAGTTTTAATTAGTACCTCATGCAACAATACGAAATTCTATAATTGGCAATAACTTTTATAGTTAATCCCAATTTTTTTTTCTATTTCGTAAAAACGAGATTAAAAATATATCTTTAAAAGCTTTGCAGAAATGATTAATACACGTGCAATGTTTAATTATTCCAAATAAGTATTGTAGAACGTCTGCGTACCAATTAAAATCAGTCATCACGATGTGTATCAGGCTATAAAGTAAGTAAACTACGTATGTATACTTTGGTGCTTATGAAACGTTACGTTTTGCAAACCAATTTTTTTGAAACTAATTATCTCGTATTTACATATGGTCATTATCAATACTAGCATTATTAAATTTTAATGTAGAAATAAATAAATAGTCATGAATTTAAAAATGCCTAAAATTTACTAGATATGCAACGCTAGGAGAGCAAAGTGTCCACCAACAACAGGTCTAGCCTTGTACGAACCAAGACTTTTCCCACTTCCGGTTTCATACCAATCCGAGAATGGGACTTGATTTGGGGTCCTCTCAGTGTAATCTTTCAAGCAAGTAATGAGTTGAGTTTTTAATTCCGGATTTGTGCCTCCAAAAGCTGCGGCTGTCCAAATTTCCCAGTCTTTTCCGAAAAATTGTGACATTTAAAATTCAAAGTCACCATTAATTCGTATACTTTAAATTATATCTATTTAAAAATCAGAATATATCTCGTAAAACTCACCACTCTTGGTATACCCATGTGTCGATACAAATGGTATTCCGTAGTCCTCCTTTTTACTCAAGTAATACTTTGCCTCCATTTGGTAAACCTCATTCTGAATTACCCCCAATCCTAACAGTTTATCTTGATAAGCATTATATTTAAACTGATATCCATTATCATTTTTGTATTCCATCTTTAAATGCGTTTTACTTTCATCGATACTCTTCTTGTACCAAATTTTGTAAAAATTGTAAACCGCCTTGTCATAAAACTCACTATTATTAGTTTTCCCAAATTGAGACGACAACACAGCAAAAGCTTTCATGGCAAGAATACCCTTCAGAGCTAAATTACTATTTTGCTCAGTTTGCCCCAGAAATGTATCAGAGGTATACTGGCTAACAGGATACAAACAGTTGTAAAACAGATACTCCGCCCATTTTGCTAAGATATCATAATGATCCATTCCAAATTTCGTGTCGCCACTTTTAAGTGTATAGCCAACAACCAAGAGAATCATACTAGAAGTATCTTCAATGGTCATTTCGAATTGTTTCTGTTCGTCACTTGGCCCCGTGACATTAGGATAGTGGGAGCCCAAGTCATGTATCGAATAATCTTTGGTCCACATAAGTGTAAAAAGTGGTTCAAGAAGGTAACGCAACATCTTTGGATTGAGATAATACCATAATGGGCTTGCTGAGTAGATTAAATCTACTTGTTGCACGTTGCCCCCACTGGATATCGACTTTTGGAATAACAGTGGCTTTGTTACGTCTCCTGATAGTACAGTGGCGCCAACAGCTTGACGAAGGGAAAGCGATAAGATATCGACATAACTACAGGGAAGAATATTCAATGTTCGTTTTAAAATTAAAGCTATTTTTAAATGGTAAATTAATTAATTTAATTACAACTTACTCTTGTCCTCCAATCTTCATAGCATCTCGATTAATTTTGTTATCCAATCTATTGGAATGTTGTCTTGCAAAGTTCACATCTTTATAGAAAAATGGTACGATTTCATCCGGTGTGAAATAATTTCTCCAAAGGCCTTGTTGAGCGACACCCCTAATCACAATATTACGTCTTTGAACAAGCCCAAGAGTGAACCGAAACTCCTTAACATCTGTTTGTACGTTACCTAGATCTTTGGAAAATGCAAATACTGGGCAACGGCATTTAATGCATCGAAACTCTGTGTCAATTGAGTTATCTAGGCGTCCGTTTTGAATAAAAGTGTTACGAACTATTTTATCTTCTCCACTTTGGTAAAAACTGCCAACTCCTTGATCATCATCCCCAGTTGAAAATATATATTGACCCCACTGTGGATAGTCCAAATATTCACGATAACTTTTCTGATGAATTGTTTCCATCGACCAGATTTTTACTCCGTCTCTTTTTTCGAATCTCCATTTTAAGGGTTCAGTATAATTGCTACTTGCAAAATCCGCTGATATATCCATGTAAAGCTGGACACTATAGTTTTTGCCGTCCAATGATTTTACAGAAGTAAGTATATGTGATAATGGGATAGATTGGCGTCTAAGGTCATCGTAATAAACGGGAGATAAGAATGTTACTACAAGTTCCACTTTTGTGTCGAAGTTAAAAGTAAATATGGTTTTGGTTGGGGTCACTTCCGATTTTATTTGCTGGGTGTATTCGGCTAGTTCATTTGCTAGTCCCATGTATACGAAGGACTTATTGTCAACTTTGATAATTCCGGCCCAGTCCTTGGGAGTTCCGGACCAAAATGTTGGTAAGTTTCCAGCAAGATTTTTGGTGGTTAACCAGATACTGTTGTATGGATCTCGAACAAGCAGACTTTGGTTAAAAAATATAAAATAAATTTAAAAATAACTTAGTCGTTTTTTAAATTAGTAAAGTAAAATCTGTTGATACTTACGGATATGCTGGTGCTCGTGGGTAAAGGTTGCATTTAACACATTGAAGTAATACACAAAGTGCAACAAATGCTGCAGATAATGCTATTTCCATGATTTCAGATATAAGTGTTGTCGGCCGTGTGGCTAAAAACTGAATGTGTATACTAAGCTATTGTGGGTCATGTTAAATGGTGCAGAACATCTCAAAGAAATGTTCGATAGGAAATAATATTCATTTCACATGTCCATGCATACCTATACTGAAGTGTTTGACTTAGGTTGAAAATATACGTGATGCGTTTGTATGTATGACTTAGAAAATTTTCAAAGGGGACAAGTTTTCTTGTAGAGGTATTCATGCATTCAGAAATGCAAACTGAATGTACTTGTTAACCACATGTATATATTTGTTTTGTAAATTATGAAAAGTACCCTATTAGGATTTTGGAAAAAAAGTTGTGTGAAAGCGTAAAAATCTGAAAGAAAACAATGTCGACTTACATTTTAAATATCTTGATCCTTAAAGATTATTATGTTTGCTCTCCAAAACGTATACTTATATATTTTATTTAAAGTCTGATCAGATTTAGATAATTGGGATGTTTGTCATTTGTGTATGCATTTTACTACTAGTTTTGATTAAGAAACAATATAATGGAATATTTTAACAATAAGGTTTTAATTTTAAGGAGTTTAAAGCCTTATAAACTATTTTCATTAGATTGTATTGCTATTCAAATAATGTTTGTTTCAATGTACAAATGATAGTTTAAAAACTAAGAACACAGCTGGTTAAGTAATACATAAAAATCTTATTTAAAAATAAATTACGTTCTTATAATCGGGTGATAAGTGAAAAAGCTATGAGCTAAGATGTTTAACAAATTCAAATTAAAATACAACAAATAACTATCTTTGAAATAAAGCATGCCTTTTGAGTAAAAATTGAAACAAAAGATAATTGCATGAGTTCTTCATTGAAAGGTAAAATTGTCTTGTAAAATTATTTAGACGTCCAACAAGTTCTATATGTCAGATGGGTGACTTTGATTGATGGCTATATGAATATAATATACATTTCTTTATGTTTATATTATGTTTGTTTGTTATGGTATGTTAAGGGGCAATCTAAACATAGAATTTTTATCTGTTTCTGTTATTGCCAATTTTGCGCAAGTCATGGAATTGCCAATTTTTGTATTTAGGTTTGACATAAATGACATGTTTTTAATACTTCGGTGGAACGTATTTTTATACACATTGTCCTTGGAATTTAAGGTGTCTCTTTCCACTTTCGATATAACATTGCATAAGTTATTTCCATTTAATCTTATATTTTTCCAGGTATCTTTGAAATAACAAGTTATAAAAAAATCTATTAGATATTTGGGTATCTATGAGATAGCTAGTTTAGACGTATTTTACAGCTTCAAGAACGTATTGAGACGTATTGTGTTCTTGTTAAACTTAAACAATGTTGAAATTTTTGCATTACTTTGCATTATCGCACAGTTGTCTAAACTAGGAATTCTTTTTTTATTAATTTATGACAAATAATTTTTATTATTCAATGCTAATTTTGGTTTACATATTTCTTTTCACTAGCCCTGATGAAGAGTGTAATAATGAACACTTGACAGGTTGGCAGTTAATAAATAACTTTCCACTTTACAATCTCGTGTAAAATTTCATTGGTTTTTTTTCTGAATTGCTATGTGTTATAGCATCCTAAATAAGGGTATCAATTAATCCAGAGTTTGTTACACATTTATAGTTGGAACCATACCTGACCTTTTCAAAACGGACATTGAGCTGTTAGCTTAAATTGACACGTGTAAATATTAGTTTTTCTTTATCGACTTGAAAAATCGCCTCAAGAACGTTTAATAATTTGGATGAAATGATGGACAGTATTGGCTAATGATTAATGATGTTTTTGATTAAATGTTGTTGTGTTTAAGGTAATGCGTGTCTTCTATCAGATCAACTACGAAAATCCAAATACTACACAATTTGGAACGTTCAGAAGTACGACGATCTATCATTGCTCGACAGACTTTTCATTAGACAATATCTGATAAGACGATTACAAGAGGCATCGGTAAATGTTCATAAAAACAAAAAAAAACATCGGCCATATTAAAGTTTGAAATAAAAATTTGTAGCTACAAAACGGTTAAAATGAACGAAGTAAAGTTTTTCGTCCATGGCTTAGTTTTATATAGTATTTTATTTATATACTCAAGTGCTTTAGCTTATCCAATTAATAAACACATATTACCAGCTCAGAGTTCACTAGAAGTTCCCATGTTTGTCGATTACTTTATCAGAAACTTTCCCCAGTGCTCCATAATTTTTCCTCTTTTCGAAAATAGCTCAAATCCCACTGCATTAAAATTGGTCAAATATTTTACAGTCCATTACAAGCCGATAGGATTTGTTCATAGTGACCAAGTTTGGTTTCGTTCTCAATATATTATCCAGAAGCAAGATCCAAACTGCAAACTTGTTATAACTCCTATAAATACAAATTCGATTAGTTTTGTGGCCAGTTTCTTGGAGCTTCTTCAAACTCATGATAACCAGAACGGTATAGTTATGCGGGATAGAGACTATTTTGTATTTCTTCAAGAAAATCTAGAAGCAGCTACAAATTTAATGCAATCTAAATTATCCTTAAAGCTTCGCTATAAAATAGCGATTTATCCTGATCCCAATGTGGACTTTACAGAAATGCATATAATCACTGTAAATCCCTACATAAGAAGGTACCCATCAATAAAAGGAGAAGACCAAATTGGATCTATTGTGAATCTTGGTTTATTAACTTTAATTAAAAGTACCCAAGTATTTGTAGACTTTACTAAGAACTTTCACGAGTTTCCTATGAAAATGGCTGTATTTAATAGTATCAAGCCAACACTGGAAGTCGTTCCTGATATTCGAAAACCTGGAAATGTTATCGCTATTCGAGGATTCTACGCAAACTTAACTGAGACGATTCACAACAAGTTAAATATTTCCATGGAAACCTTTCTTTGTCATGGAGACGGTAAAGGTGGAAAATTTAAGGATGGATCTGTTACTGGACTAAAGTTACCAAATGGAACTTGGATAGGTTGCCTTGGAGACGTTTTATATAATCGAGCTGATATTGCCACTGTAGCACCAAGTGTACAGCGATATGGTTATGTGGACTTTTTACCTAAGCATAAGTACGATTTTATCAAGTTTGTTAGCAGACAGCCAATTAAGCAAGTTTCTTGGATGGCATTGTTCAAAGCTTTTAGTCCATTTGTTTGGATGTTAGTGTTTGTGTCTACGTTAGGCATTATCTTGGTGACATGGTTATGTTATTGTTTTTCAGACATACGCATTCCACTGGTTCCCATCCTAATGGATCAGTTTAGAGTGTTGCTTGTTCAAAATATAGAATTCCCGGGACCACATCATTTTAATACGACAAGGGGATTATGCCTTTTATGGCTATTTGGTTCGCTAATACTTGGAACCGCATACAATTCGAAACTAACTTCCTTAATGGCTATTCCAGAAATTGAAAGGGGACTTCCAAAGAATTTAAAAAGCTTATCTGTGGCCCAAAAGTTTAAAGTGGGGGCTTCTAAGGGATTTTTATCTGGACTCGGAGGTATCATATTTAAAAGGTCCAGAAATGAAATGATAAGCAACATTTATAAACGTATGGAGCAGGATAACGATGAAGAAAGTTGTATGCATCGAGCTCTTACTTCAAATTATGCTTGTATTTCTTGGAGCTTTTCACACGATTTCGAGAAAGGAGTTGTGTTTGCTGATAGATCATTTTACGAGTCAGAAGACATGTTCTATTTTACACCATTAACTCAAGCTATGAGAAAACGAGAGGTTTTTGGAGAAAGTTACAGCTATTTTCTGGAGAACATGTGTCGTTCACAGTCTGGCTATGGCAAAGATTTGACCATCTTTTGACCATGGCTAATATTTTGCCACGTTTTGACCAC